>JAECUM010001749.1:0-159159 GCA_016617855.1 Megalonaias nervosa
CGACCAAGAAAAGAGAGGAAAATACTCTAAGATGGACAAGGATTACATTGGGGGGGGGGGGCACTGCCCTGGAAGTAATATTTGCGAGCAAAAAATGTTTATGTCATTCTTATGAAGTCTTTATGCCAAGACACATTGCTGAGGCAGGTAATGGTAATTTATGGCCACATACGACAAAATAAAGCTCTGTCAGCTCGAGTCTTTAAGTGAATTCTCCGGGCATCCCGATTATTATGCCAAATAGCATATTTATATTACAATTGCACGATTCTTCTTCAAATTGACTTGGTTACCTGAGGTTTAATTGGATTAGATCATTGCATTTTCCTCAGACAAGTATGTCAGTTACATAAGAAAGTCATGCCGTATTAATACAGTTTGCAAAATGCATTTAATTTTCGCTTAAATTTAGTTAATTCATAAACAAATCTGAAAACATTTTTAAAGATTATAACATTATTTTGGTTTCTGCTAATGTACATGTCAGATGCGAGGCCTGGATGTGAGTATGGTGACCTTACTCCCAGGTGTCAACTTATTCGCCAGAGACCTCACCTTTGTTACCTGGGAGAAAATCAGCGGCTCTGTTGTGTTACGTGTCCCCGCCTAGTCGATCAATCACAGCCAGGTAAAAAGTCACTTAATAAGTAATGTTTGAGATTTTTAAAGAAGAATTTATTCATTTTCTCTTGCTAGCGAAGTTTTGTTTTACAAAGAATCAGTCTATCTTTATGCGTGAATTAATAAATGAAAATTTATAATTGATAATTAGACATGAATTAATAAATGGTAATGTATAACTGATGATTAGAAATGAATTGATAAATAATAATATACAACTGAAAAGTAGAAATGATTAGCTGTATCTGCTGTTTTTGACCACATCGTTTCGACATGAATATCTACCACCGTCACTGTCACCATCCCCCGCCGCTTCCAATTTCACTTGAGCTTTTCCATTTAATCAAATCAGGCCTCTGCTGTGGCGAAAATCTCTTACTAAATGCACACAATAAGAATTGTGTAGTCCTTTTGACCAGTGTCAAATCTTTATATATATAACAATAGAATAGTGTTACTGTATGCTGGTGGAGCCAGGCAGACTTGAAATAAGCCAAATTTTGGCTTAGTATTCTCATTGTGGCTCATTAACAAGCAATGTGTGGCTCGTTAACAAGCACTTTATAGTTCGCCAAATTTAGTTATTTATTTTATAGTTGCTCTTTGCAAATATTAATTTTACCTCTTAGGAGGAAACCAAATTTTTGCTAAATGTATTCTCAGCCAAAATCTGGCTACTGTCTCAATGCCATTTTGCATAACGTACATCTGTGCTGTTAGAAACCCAAATCTATGTAACTGTATGATTAGCCAAATTTGGCTATTCACCTCGCCTTCTCTTTCCATAATGTACATGTATGCTTAGCCAAGATTTGGCTAGTGTCTTCAATACCCTTTAGTATAACCTACAGGTATGATTCTAAGAAACCCAAACTTGCCTAAATGTATCTTTTAGCCAAACTTGGCTAGCCACTGTAATGTCCATTTTCATATCATACATGTATGGCTCATAGGCAGTAAAAGCAATTTTGGCTAATTGTATGCTTGGAGTCTAGAGTTTTAATACAAGTGTTTAAATTCACTATATATTTATTTGTACACCTAACACATAACTTAAAGGGTGTATATTGTAAATAAAAATTAAACTGAAAAACATAACATATATATGAAAAACACTATGTGATGAGGTGAGAATTTTATTTACACAATAAATAAGAGTTATTTTGGCGAGGAAACACAATAATTACAAGCAGGGAAATGTTAATATCTGACATGTTTTTTGAGTGTCAAGATTCTTTTAGTAGTTGCATATTATATATATATATATATATATATATATATATATATATATATATATATATATATATATACAAACAAGATAAAATTCTTAGTGGTCTGATGGATGATTCCATTGAATCTAACAAAAGTATATTTTTTCCTGCATCATATAAAGAAAAATTCCAATGTACGCAATGAATCCTTGTTCATAAAACAATATTTAGTTTAACAAATAAGATCCCTCTTTAGTCAGTCTCTTTACTGTTAGTGGTATTTTTCTTCATGAAGGATTCACTAAATCTACATATATAATATTCTTGATTTGTGTTCTCAGGAGTCTAAATGATCTGAGTGTTACGTGACGAGGCTCGTACAAAGTAACAAAGAAAAGAGTGAAGCCAACAAGCTTTGTAAATTTTAACAGAATAATTTATTTCCCTAGAAAACAAGGTAAAAATATGAAATAGGACTTACAGTTTGTGAATCTAATCCAAAATTTAATCTTAGAATTTAAAAATATAAGTCCTATCACTAAAACGTTCTAAATGAACCAAAGTTCAAACCCCGATGAAGTTCCAATATGGAAGGCAATGACGTCAGATGAGGTTGTTGTACTGATGTCAACAGTTCCTCATTGAATCACAATTTATAATGTTCCAGTTTAGAATTCCAGAATAATTTCTACTAAATGTCTTTGTCCAAGAATTTTTATGAAGAAGAGCACTTGCATGTTTTCCAGAGAATATAAATTATTAAATCCAAAAAATAGAAGAATTTTAAAATCTTACTGACATCAACATTAAAAAACACCTTGAGCTCTAAAGGTGTAAACATACGACTGTCTGAAAACACTAAAAAATCTATTTTAACCCTCAAGTTTAGATCACATGGTGGAGTCACATGGTCACTTAATTTGAACCACGCAGTAAAATAATATGTCAATTAGCACGTAGGCTAGAGTAGCCCTAGGTAAGAATCAATGATTCCCACACGGGAAATGAATTTAAAAAAAAACTGTTCAAAACAGAGCTAACACGTGGGCCGAACATGACCTTGGTAATGACCAATCATTTTCAATCAGTGTTTATGAATTCAGAACCTAGGTCACTAACTAGGTCAGCTAAAAATATAATGTAGCAATACTGAGTTTATCAGGTCAAAACAGAAAAGTGAATTTTCCAGCAAAAAAGTCAAATCCAGTGAATAAAGTTATCATAACATGTAATGAAAATAAAAATAAAATAAAAAATTTAAAACTAACACACAAGTAATTTAATTACATATACATAACATGAGTGACACTTTAAATTCTTTCATTTTGTATAGTTCAAGCGCTACCTCTGAGATCACAGCTTCTGTAACCTAACCATTTTAAATGACTGTCTCATCAGTGAGGTATAGAACATAAGTTTCAACAGTATATTTTCTTCTGTCTGAGTGTTCTCTTCAAGATCCACCTGTGACTTGCTGAGTGTATACATCTAAAAAAGATAAGTCAATATTTACAAATCACATATACTATTAATGCAGTTTTATTCAAAAGTAAATTTAGCCAGTCCTTTGAATGATACCCTATGTTTCGGTGCAGATTGTTTTATCGTTACAAGAGAATAAATCAATATTTACATTGATAGTTTTCAAATTGCATTGCAGAAGAAATTAGGTTAATAACAGACCTTGACCATAAAAATGTGATAGCATTTATTTTGACAATAGTTTTATTACTTAGCTATATTCCTCTATAACAAACAGCTCTATAATTGTAGAACATATAAAAAGTGATTAAGACATTTGATCCAGACCTTGCAAAATGACTTTGACTGTAATACATATCACATTTTGATATAAAAAAATCATGGCATTATCTCAAAAGCATTAAAGCAAAAGGACAAAATGGGGAAAAGTTTAAGTTAAAATGATCAGTGACCTTCATACCATTTTAACTGTTTATGCAGACAGAAGTATAGTCAATACAAATTAGTCTGTTTCATCCTTGTTTTTCAGACAATTTGTAATTTATATTTTAAAAACTGACATATAGTATTGGCCACCAAATTCGAGCTTTGCATTTAGTATATGATATACCTTCGGATAACTATACAATTTATGTTCAGTTCCATCAAGTTTTCTCAAATAGCTCTTTAGTTACAATACTAACACAAAGGTGAAAGATAGCTTCAAAATATTGGCCACTGATGTTGCTTGGACACAAAAAACATTATGTGTAAGTGGTGGTATGTATTTAACCTAAGATTCTTTCATTCATTCCAAACTTCTTGAAAGTATAGGAGCAGAAAGGAAAGCATTAAATGAAAATTTTAAATACTTATCCATGACTAAAGCATTTGTCTTCATTGATGTTTCTCAAAGAGTTTTGAATTTGTAGAATGCAAATATCTAAAATTATATTTATTGTGTTTAAAACATAACAAATCATCCAAACATTTGGGAGCGTGTTTGCTCGGTATTTTGAAAGTCTCTAGAGCCACAACCCGAAGTCTGCATTCATTTAAATTTGGCAGTAACAGTTTATGATAGCTGCTTCTGAAGTCTTCATCCACAAATCTCAGAGCACACTCTTGTATTTGTTCAAGTGTAGCTGTGTTTATGTCACTGCGAAAATGCCAGGCTAAGGGACCGAAATTGAAATTTGAGAGGATCAATATACATAAGATTATCAGTTTGTTGAGTCTAGTTAGCTCAAGACAGATAGATGCCTTGAAACTTTCCTACAGAGATTTGTTACATGTGTATCAAATTGTAGTTAACAGTCAATGTAAATTCCAAATAGTTGAAGAATTTCTTCTGAATTTATGAATGCACTGTTTATGTTTCTTACAGGCTTCATACTAAATGTCTTTTAACCCATAACTAATGCTTGAAACTTTTCAGGGTTGGCTTTCATTCTGTTAGCAGTGAACCAGTCAATCAGAATGTTCGGCTCTGCTTCAAATGTGTTAAAAAAAATCTGATGAGGAAAAAGAAAAAGTGTATCATCTGCATGGTTATATAAAAAGTCACATCTAATAAAATAAAAGACATCATTGATAAAAGCACTAGAAAGTAATGGTCCAAGGATCAACTCCCGAGGAACCCCTCTTTTGAATTTTAGACCAACTACTCAAGACACCCTGCAATTTAATTTGCTTCTCATGATTTTACAGATAGTTCAGTAAGAGCCTCACCGAGTCATCTGACATACCATAAGCCCTTAACGTGCAAATAAAAATATCATAAGGGAGATACTAAAAAACTTTGGATAAATTCATCAGGACTGCAGCTATACATTTGTTTTCATCAAGAGCTTTCCTCCAGTCTTCAAGTAAACATAAAAGAGTGGTCTTGCATCCCACATGTTTGCTAAAAATGTTTTCAAAAAATGATGCTAACTGGGTCTCAACTGGTATCTCAAACAGTTTCGATATTATGGACAAAACGCTGACAGATTTATTGATCGCTTCCTGTAGCGTTTTTAAATTTTAACTCTTATCATGTTATACACTTTGTCATGGTTAACTTGCTTAAATTCAAACATTGTATCTATGTTACTGTTCACCTTAATAGCCTTGATACTCATGGGTTACAGGGTCAAAAGGAACATCCTTACCAATTTCTAATGCCACATTTATATAAAAATTATTGAAGATTTCACATATTTCTCTGTTGTTATTTACAAATTTTATACCATCAGTGAGAATGATCTTATCATAACCAACTGAACATTTATTAGAAAAATATGGCGTAATAGTTGATCAGAAGTTCCTAGATTTATGCCCCCTGCACATTACTCTAAATTTCTTTGCTTCCAATAGTTTTCCCATGCTTTTTTAATGATCTGTACTGAGTATATTTTAAACAACATATGTTTAGTATATATTTTTTTCCTTTGTTCTCTGTTCACAAAAGGTAATGCTCTTTATGTTGGTATGTATGTTTTATTGGCGCATGTTTGTCTATAACAGTGAACAGAAGTTTTTCAAGCAACATTGTCAGAGCTGAGAGATTCTGAATGAATACTGGAATACAGGGCAGTAAATAGAGAATTTTGTAAATCATTTACATAGTCAATCACACCAAATCTTTGAAACTTCTATGTGATGATATTCTCCTGGCTGCAGAATGCATAGGGTCTCTTAGATGAGTAAAGACCAAATGATAAAAATTACTGATAGCAGTAGTCACATTTAAGGTATTTATGCATTGGCCTTGTTTATTTGTAAGAATGAGATCAACACAAGATGGATTACATCCATACTTAAAACATATAGGTTTTTTAAATTAAGCATGCCAGATCAAAAATGTCACATATTTTGCATTCTTTAGATACAGTTTCATCCTGTGTGCAGGGACACCTGAACGATTAAATGTCATTATCCAGCCACGATTGGGAGTATGATATCTTTTAAAATAAATCCAGTGTGTGTGTATATATATATATATATATATATATATATATATATATATATATATATATATATATATATATGTATTGTAATAACCTGTATTTATGGAGTGAAATATACATGCATGTATGCTGTATACACTATGTATACAAGCTGTGCAATTCAGTCTCAATTTTTTTAATCAGTGCAATTACCAGCCAATTCGTCAAATGAGTTAACATTAATATTTCCAATGATTTGATGTTTTGTTTACATTTCTGATTGTTACCTAGTACAGTAGTCTTATAAAATCCCCCCCCCCCATCTATGTTGATACTTATGGAAATATTGTGGATCTGATATGCAATCTTACTGCATGCAATTCTTTCCGGAACACACCTGTGTACTGTTTAGACATCGGTATTTGGTAATAGCCATATCTAGCACAAAATTCAAAATGGCCATAGGTTGAGTAGCTACAATGTCATAGCCTCGATGTGTCCATAAAGTAGGGGTACTAATATTTGTACTAGGGTTGTGCTATTCCATGTTGATTTACAAGTCGCCAAACACAGGATTTGATCTGGAAATATTCTGGCACATTTCGCAAAATGAACTCCTCTGCCAATGGTAGCTCAATGGCCATGAGAAATACTGGTAAGTCACAAGTGTATAAAATGTACAGCAATATGTGCAGATAAAATTGTCGACAGATTTTTGCAGGTTTTAATTATAGGGCTATATCAGCCACAAAACTGCCAGTAAATATCATTACAGATATGGGGCTGATTTATTGGCTTAACTCTACATGTTTTCAGTTAACAAACATGGGGTATCAAAGTTAGTAACTGTCATTCTTGATAATCTGACTAATTACTATTTTTAGTTAACCATTTCAGACTTTACAATATATACTCAATAAGTTTACACCAATATTGTTAAGTTTCTGTATGTCATTGTGTTTAAGTTTTGATTTTCTCTGTTTTATTTCACTTGGTACAAACACATGCTGACTTCTCTTGTCATGCAGCCTATCTTGGTAATATTGTAAAAGTGCATAACTTAACACAAGTTCCGAACCATTGCTATGAGCAACAGCAGTAAACATGGCATGTACCCCAAAAAATGAACTTATTTTTTTCTTCTTGGCAATATAATCATTAGGTACTAATGTGTAAAATATCGAGTTGGTAATTTTTTAAAATATAATTCTTGTGCAGATTTACTAAATGTACTTTTGTGATACTACGTCCTATGTTTGTTTAAAGGTTCTAACAAACTGGGGTTTTGTGGGATTTGTAACTGAATCCAAAATAGTAAATCTTATTCAATTTTCATTCACCAAAATAGGTATTAATACTATCATGAATTAACTGTATAGTACTAAAATATACCCTGATCTTGTGTGAGATTGTCATATACAGAATTGTACCTCAAGACAATGACTTTGTATTATATCAAGACTGTCATGGTTACGAACTCCAACTTTATTCAGGTGTTTTCATAATAAATGATCATCTTGTGTTATGGCTGAAAAGAAATCAAAGTTCAATTTAACTCCATTCTCCCCACATTAGTCAGTTGTTAAGAGGCATACTCATCCTCAGTGTTATATTCCAATGTAATCTTGTCTGGATCGATCTTGGTGTTACAACATATGGATGGAGAAAGAATATTATCATCCAGAATAATTATTTTTATTTCTGACTCTACTGAAAATCTTAACTGGATGTGGGTTATGAAGCCTGATGTGTGTGAGCAAAGCAATGTGTACCATAACCTTTTTTATTTAATTTCTTAAACTCCTGCAGAAGAAAGAGGTTTCTAGATCCATTAAACTATATTAACAAAAACATTTTCTTCGGTGTAGATTTTCCTTTACTTAGTAGTGACAAAACTCACATTTTAAAGTGGTTGTTTTGTTGTTGTTTGGTTTGGCCTTTTATGGTACAGCAACACATGTAGGTTATTTAGTGCCAAGGCACTTGAATTAAAGTGCCTCGCCCAAGGACACACCATGGTGGCTAACCCAGGCTGGTCTGATGGTAGAATCTGGACCTACATTATGTCACAAGTCCAGAAAGCTAACCACTGAGCCACTACAGTTCCCCATTTTATAACAGAATACCAGTAAACTTTATGCTCAAGAAAGATGGGTGGGGGTATGCATGTTGCATCTGAAAAAAATGATGGAATTTTTGTTTACATCATATTTTAATCATAAAGTATGAAGCATTTTCTATAATTTTAAGAGGTATCAATCAAGTTAAGAAAAATCATATATTCCGTTTGCTGTGAATGTACTAAAATTTATTGTTATTGTTTGATTTTTTGATAGGAAGCTTACTTGGTCTTTTTTCTTTTCAACTTGAATACCTAATTTTGTTAACATCATGTCCTAAATCTTCAAGGTTTTGTCTATGAAGTGACAACTATTGATACATGTAGGGAAGTTTTTGTCTATTGCTTTTGATTTTTGTGGTTCTGGTAGTTGCAGTATTTGTTGATGTATTATTGACCATTTCAGTAATTTAATGAATGCAGAGTATACAGCTCCATAAATGAAATTTAAGGGAAGATAATGTCAAATTATGTTTCACTGCAAATATAAATTGTTTAAAATAATAATAGATCATTTATCATACGTATCCAATTGAGCATAATCAAATTATCAGAGCAGGTGGTTCTATTATTAGTAGTATTGTCAGTATAAGTGTTAGTATTAAGATATCATATACAGGCATGATAAGTATATCATAATGTTTAAATGATGCTCCTTGTTACAACATAAAATATGTTCAATGAAACAAATTGTTTACTGGTAAATTGGCAGTAAAGGTCTTCACTGGATGATGTTGCATAAACTGTTTTACAATAAAACATATATGATGCATCTCAATAATGCTGATGATGTGGAGGAGGAGGATGATTAATAATAATGCAGTTATCTTCATCACTTAATTTCTAACAGATGTGTAATTGTTATGTAGCTCATTATCAGTTTGAAACTGGCCTATAATTCCTGGATCTGGACATATCTGGTTCCCTGCTGGTGTGCTGCTAGGGTCTTTACAGGTTATTAGGATATCAGTTACACTTGGTTTACATTTAGAACCCCATGGGATGGAATGATGCCAAGTTCAAAACTTCAAGAGTATGGTTATTAGGTTTGATGTCAAGATTTTTCATTAAAAGTTTTTCAACTCAGGCTCTGTTCTACCATACAGATAAATAAAGTCAAATGCAAGGCTTTTAGAATTGTCCAGTTTGTTTCATATGTTGTCAATTTAATGGGCAGGTTAACTGTGCAGCAGACAGACTGTATATTGACATTGTACCATATAAATAGCAGTGCTTAGTCTGTTCGCAGTGGCTGTGGTTTGATTAGTTACAAGTGTCATCACATGTGACTAATTATTGACAAACCTAATGAAACTTATATAATTAGAAGACAGTATTTAAAAACTCTAAAAATCTTAAATGTGTGCTAGAGGGTGGGTTTGGCATTTATACTCCCAATTATGTTTGTAATGAGCAAAAGCAACTGCACAAATATGAGATCTTTAGACACAAGTTTGGTTCTGGTAGGGTCAAAACATGCACATACATTTTAATCTTTAAAAATTAGCTTAATTCCCATGCAATACTTCCCCAACCTAAGAATGAGATTGATTTGATAAAAGTTTGGCGATTATTGTTTAGGTTCTGTTCTTACGGTACTAGATATGCCTGACTACTGCATAGTGAAATGGCAAACTGTTAAGTTATATAAGCCAGATGAGTAATTTTAGCCATTTGTTTAAGTGTTTTCACGTCAATTTCCTTTGTGTCACCGAGTTTCATGAAATATTTTTCTCTAGAATAAATTTCTTTTAATTTCTAATTGTGTTTTTTTATTACGCTAATTTTAATTCCTGTGGGATTTGTGATATATAAAAACCCAAATGCTGTCTCCTGCATGTATTAAAAGGCAGCTAATCGGGGCATGATTTGCAGTGAATCAATAGTTAGTATATTAGACTCCTGATAAAAATGTTGTGTTCAAATCCTGTTATCAAATCAACCTGGGTTACCTACTGCAGTGTACCCTTACCTTACTCCAATTCCCTCAGTACTTAGTAACCAACTTGTGTTGATGTACCATAAAAAAATCCAGTTCATATTGATTTTACCTATTTTACTACATCCTGACAAAAATAATTCTCTAAGCATGATTAATATGTGAAGGTCTCACATGTAATCATACTCTTCCAAGCTTTGAATGATATGAACCTATTTATCAAATGTTTATCAAATTTACATGAAAAAATATTTTTTATTCATTATCAAATAAATTCCATGTTTTGATCCTATAAGCATTTCTGCTACATTAAATCAAAATAATCTTTTTGTCAGAAATAGAGTCCCTATAGTATTTGCAAGGTCAGCCACTCAGATGCAGAATTAGAGTATTAATATGCATGAATATTGATCACAAAATTTTTGCCATATCTTGATGAGATAAACCTATTGACCAAGTCTGATCAAATTCATGAAAAATAGTTTCAAGAGCAGTAGCAAGCATGGCTAGTGAGATGTAGGACCACCACATTATATGTATAGGTCTTGCTTATAGCCTCAGCCATACAACATGTTCATGGTTTATGCATGTAATTGAACAAGGCAGATCTAAATTGGATCATAAGCACTGTTTTGCAAGTCATAAGAAACTCTGCCAATCAGATGCGAGGTCACTTCATTACCATACCTTTATCTCACTCATTATAAGTATCATTGTGAAGCTTGATTATATAAGCCCAATGGCCAAGTTTGATCAAAATTGAATCAGCAATACAGTTTCATGTGGTTAGAACCTCATGTATTTGTGTGCATGTTCACATCTTCAATCTAGATCTTGCTGATATAAGCCTATATTCTAAATTTAGTAAATACTGTACTACATGTATAAATAATGCATATGGGGTGGTAACATGCTCAGTCAGATGAAAGATCACCTTATTATTATTATTAATGGATAACACTCATCAAACTTTTAGGAGAACTTAATGATTTTAGACTATATTGGAAGTATGGCTTTTAGGCTGGTTAATAAACTCAACTAATCTGATGCATGATCACCTCATGTATATACTTGGATTTTGCTCATTATTAGATTTGTCCAAGATGTTGATATAAGCCCAAAACCCAAGTTTTATAAAAAAAATTTGATCAGAACTATGGACTCCAAAGTAGCAAATTTGTGACTGTTGAAAGACAGAAGGGGATGTGAAATAAATAACACACACTGGACCATTACATAAACCCACATAGCCTTTTGGCAAGTTGGGGTAAAATATAAGCATCGATAATGTTAAGACAGATTGATAAATTATGTATTCTCACATTACCTCTAGCCCTTTTGAACATGGATGGTATTTTTCTTCCACATGTCAGCTCTTAAATAGTGGTCCTGTCCCCTCATGAATGGTGTAGTAAAACTCTCAGAATTAGGCTAATGAATTCATATCTGTAGAAAACCCCTCTTTATTGGTCCACATATATCAATGTCAGCTTTTTCTGTGTAAGATTAAAAATAAGATACCATATATATATATATATATATATATATATATATATATATATATATATATATATATATATGTTCATTTTAGAATTTAAGCATACATGACTCCAAGTATTTATTTTACAATTGATAACTGGTTGAATGGATATAATGTTCTTATTTATTACAACTGCCCATTATATCTGATTTTACATTCAACGTTTGTTTCAATTAACATATTTGTATTTATTTGTTAAATATTAACACAGCTGATACAACATATTTCAGATGTTATGAACATATATTAAATTTAAAAAGAAGTCAGAGAGAAAGTGAAGTCTTCCAAGGCAACATTTCAGAAAGAGAATAAAAACTCTGCAACACATATCTTCAAGCAGATTTTGCATTTTAAATACAATATGATCAAATCTAGTATGTGCCCATAGGGTCAGTTTCATAACACAAATGTACAAAGGTATATGAAATTTAACATGAAACCAAACTGAGCAGAATGTGTGATTAGGTGTGTACTACATTTACTGAACATTTTTTTTTACTTACTTTGCTATGGAATGCTTCCATAGAAATGACTATGGTAATGTAGTAAATACTTCACTGCAATACAACTATTTCCATTTTTAAAATATTGTGTATCCTTTAAACATAATAATTCATTGAAAAATCAGTTGAAAATGAAATCTATATGGATACTCACATTGACTGATCTCATTTCCAGCAAGTTTTCTTGGCAATTCCTTGTCCCTTGCTTCTGGTCACACTTTCATCATTCATGTTCAGTTTCATGGTACACTAGAAAAGTGGACCATGTGATAGGCTCAAGCTGTTAAATGGGATTTCTATTGCCTCAGTTAATGTCATTCTACTCCTGGGACTAGCCACAGCTCTGAATTCTGTACCTCTGATTCTGCCTCTTGACTGCCAATGTCTGTTTGATCTGTCATCAGTCTTGTTATCAGCAAGTGAGATGGTGAATTCATCCCAGTCAAATTTAATTGCTTTTAGACTCCCAGCTAACTGTCCAGCTCTAAAGCCCTTATTTGAGTTCCCCATGTATGAAAGATACTCTCTGGGATTCCTGTACTATATTGGGTTTACTACATTGTAGGTCTATACTGTGTACCAAATGAGACTCAATGACTGCTGTTGTGATGTGTTTGACAATCACTCCAACAATGAGATCTGAACAGTTTGTAAAAATATTTAGTGTCAGTTTGCAGAAAATGTAGTATGTGACATAAACAATAATTTCAGGATGAAGAAATAGTAAGAATACTGTATTATTTGTATTCAGTATCTTGCATCATGATTAGCTCATTATATATATATATATATATATATATATATATATATATATATATATAGAGAGAGAGAGAGAGAGAGAGAGAGAGAGAGAGAGAGAGAGAGTTTTATATCACAGTAACTTCTTACAATTCAGTACTGACTTAGTTTAAGATCAGTGAACAACAGAGTCCTCTCCAAAAATTTAACCCTGTGTTTTGTATGCCTCCTCAAATTACAAAATACACTTTGTACATGTTGTTTTATTTGTCATATGTTGGTCATTTCTTGGTCAAAGTATAATACCGGTAATGAAGACGTACTTAAGGCATGATATTTTTCTGTGAGTGTAAAAGTGTATGATCAATAAATAGTAATAATATATGACTAAATGTACATGTATATTAGAAGTAACATTGATAGAAACTATGGTCATTAGAATATATATTTTGAAATGAAAACTATGATCAAATTGTCACATGCTTTGTGCAAAACAAAATGCATTCACACTACAAACTGATACTGCTGGGATCATGGGCAAATGATTTTTCTTTGTAGTTTATCATTATATCATATACCAGTCTTTTATCTTCCAAATATATAAAATAGAGTACCAATTTACTGACTTCATATTCTATATGAATGTAAAATTGATTGAATTATTTGTGTCAGGTTGTTAAATTATATCATTCTTCAACAGGTTTTATTTTGCATACCATTTTCTGAAGTCTCTATATTTAAAAAAAAAATAAAAATGGAACTGTCATAGCCATAGATGATTGTGTAAAGCTCCTCAGTCTAATATTTTGATAGATGACAAGAACAAATTGTGAAGAAGGAAACTATTTTATGAGAATTATAGAGACATGATTGGTTCCATTGTTGTTTTTCTTTAGATATATGTTTCATCACTACGATGACTTCCAGATTTGTAAAGTGCTATTTTTGATGAGCCCTTAAAACGACATAATCTGTATCGTCAATCATTTCACACAAATCAACATTGAACCTGTATAAAAAATTAGCATTGTTTGATATCTTATGAAATGTCATGACTCTGTGGTCTTAAACTAAGGAATGTATTTCTCTAAGCTACAAAGTGAAAATTTAAGAAGAACTTAAAGTATTGTGAATTAAATCTCCAATAATCCTAAGCATTTTATCACAAGTACAAACACAGAGAATGTTCCCAATTAATTCAAATAATCTTCAATGTGCAATTGTACCAATATTCTTAATGCATCACACTTATATAATCCATAATGTCTTTATATGAATTCACAATAATCCAAAAGTCTAAAAAGTCACTAAGCACTTTGTAATTCCAACAAATAATTTAAATAATTCCTTCCAAATGATGTCTGAACACAACAATAAACTCTGATCATAGATTCCTTAAGACCGATATTAAAAAGAGGACTGAGAACTTTGTTTACAAAACCTATATATACTATTTCACTTGAGCCAAGATAGAGTAAAGTTTCCCTGGGAAAAACCCAGGTATTAAATTCAAATCAAAGTAAACATCTTTTTTTAACTATGAGAAAAGACAGGTAAGCCTAAATTCTGCTCTCAGTCACGGACAAAAAATCAAGCACACAACATATATTAAATATACATAACTGAGGAAACAATCAACAACCTACAACTTGAATATATGAAAATTCCATCTTTAATTAATGATTACAAAACACAGTTCTCAGACAGTGAAAGGAATAAAATTCCACAGTGTATGTGGCATTATAGATACTTTTGTAAGAAAGCAGTATATGGCCATGAAGGTTATTCGTATTTAGTCTATGGCTCTCTAGTTCAGGAAAGAAAATGGTCATTCTCTGGATTATGTAAAGAGTTGGTAAAAATGGACAAGAAGTGTTTGAAGGTCTGTCAGTGGAATATTGCTCTGATGTTTTCTGCTGATGGAAGTATGATTAATCTGTAAAGTATCAATCAACCAGAAGACACAAAAATGCTTTGGGATATACCTATTCTTCAGTTCCAAAATATCATATGTTTTGAGTGCAAAAATATGTGTGAACATGAAGCAGGAACACATATTGGCATCTAATTGCAAAAATTGCAACATAATGTTGAAACATATGATGATATCTCTCTGATGGTTTATGCCTCTATGAAGAAAATCCACCATGCCTCCATCATACTTATGTTTCCCAAAAGCTGTCTTATGGATGCAGAAAGTGGATTTCAAAAATGAGCTAAAATTAGCCTAACACGGAGCATGTGTAATGGGCAGAGCATGTGTATTGGGCTGTACTGGCCCTGGTATTGCTGGACAGAAGGATGTGTGTGTGTGTGTGTGTGTGCATGTGTGTGTGTGTCTGGTTTGGGTTTTAAACATTGCTTTAACAACTTTGCAGTCATATTGCTACAATGTCTGCAGCATGGCAGTTTATTGTGATGTCTAGTGCTGGGGCGTCATGCCGCAGACATGTAGCATCATGTCCCACCCAGTCCCATTATCCTGACACCAGGCTGACCCGTCCTAACACTAACCTCTTAATGCTGAGTGCCTAGCAAGGCAGCTGTTAGTACCATTTTCATAAGTCTTTGGTATGACTTGGCCGGGGTTTGAACCCACGACCTCCTGCATCAGAGGTGGACAATCTAACCACTAGGCCAATGAAGTGGTCACTGGACAGAAGGAAAATTTACGCCAGGATAGTGGTCTTGATAAAGATGTTGCTGGACTCGCAGTACTAATTCAGATTCCATAGGAAACCTATGGAAACACTACTGTACAAAAAATTCAATAACTCTAAATATCTCAATACTCATGATCAAATCTATCAGTATAGACACAGCCTTAATTCCAGCTCATGTGTAGAGAAAACCAAATGAGACACAGCATATTTTGGATCCACATGACTTTGAAAATTCTGCACTAAATAACTGGGTGCTAATTTTAGTAATGAGTTTTCTAAAGTCAAATCTTTAGAGGACTGAAATTCCATTAGTAACGGACGGCCTCTTTTTTCTGTTACAAATAGGATAAGCTTCCAAACAATTCTTTTTACAAAAATCTTGTTTTTATTATCAACCAATCCTGGCCAGACCCTATTTAATCTTCATCCATTTCTAAATTGGTTCACATTCTTCCATTATAATTAGTACCATCACTCACTGTACTAATGATATATAAGAATTGGAACTAGTCTAGGAATTAATGAACAAAACATATACTTTATAGTATACATGGGTTTGGCTGGCCAGGATTGTTTGATAAAGTAAACTTTAAGTCAAAGGAATCTTCTGAGTGTTTATCTTAGTTGTAACTGAAAAAAGTAGACAATATTTAACTGTGGAATTTCAATCCTTTTATGGACGAGAGTGACTGGAAAACTCCTTTCGGTAATGAGCTCCTGACTCACTGGTGTGGAATTGAAAACACATTTCAAACACATGTAGAGCCATAAAATGCCTCAAACCTGTATGGTTTTTCTCTACATATAAGCTGGAACTAAGGATGCATTTGTGATGATAAATATAGATATGATCATATACATTCAGAAACTTAAAGTTATTGAATTATATATATCTTGGTGTTTGCATGGGTTTACTATCTGAGTTGAATTAGTATCTGCAGTCCTATAGAGAACAGCAGCCCTACAGTAATTCCACACATGCATAAGCAATTAACTTTATATATATACAAAATTATGGTTCTATTTGTGGATAGCAAACATAATGAATACCATTTGTATACCTCAGAGTGACTTTCAGTAGGGTATCACACATACTTTCAGATACGGCAATTACTGCCATGAACCAGGCAGGAAATAAGTCTCAGTGAGTGGGTATTTTTGACAGCTAGTTGGAGTGTTTTGCACACAGGTTAATAGCTATTCAATCAGATATATAGAGTCCATACAATTTACCATTTATAGAGTAATTATAGGAAGCAATGCGATATTTCCCAGTTGTATTTTCAAACATTATGCTTCAGATCTAAACACTCGGATCTTTTCCACCATGCTTAATGGTGATGACTCCACACAATTCTGTTTTCCAACAAATTCAACAAACAACTTACATCAATGAGTATATTGTTAGTGATTGACACAATAACTTGTGCTTTCCCTGAGATTATCTCCCTTTGCTATGAAGCCAAATCTCTCTTTCACATGTTCTCAACTTTCCAGACTCCTGTCGCTTGGACGATATATTTAACAAGAGAAATTACTTTTTAATTTCCTTGGAGACCCTCAGACTTCCCTTTTGGCAGAGAAACTTGGACTGACAAATTTTGCAAGAAAATTACTTAACAACTTGAATTTTGTCTGGGAACAGCCTCCACCTTATTTCACTTAGCCAATGAGGATTAGCTTTCTCAAACTGCCAAAATTTTAACACTGCCATCGAATTCAGAACAATTCTTTCTAGTCTATCTTTATTAACAAATATACTGGAATTATTGTTGTTGTTGTTGTTGTTGTTGTATGGTTTAACACCGTTTTTCAGCACAAGGTAGGCTATACATGGCAGCCAGTATAAATGGTGGAGGAAGAACCTGGGAAAACCCCGGAAAGAACCATTGACGCACGAGAAGCTGCTGGCAAGCCTTCTCACATATCCACATTGGCTGAACCTGAGACTTAAACCCACGCAGACAGAGGTGAGATGGCAGTGATCCTTAACGGCGAGTTCTTTAGACCACTCAGCCACTTGGGGCAATGATCCTGAAAAGTGAGTGCTTTTGACCGCTCGGCCACTTGGGGGTATCACTTTATCACATATTTCAAATGTCTCAAGATTTCCCAAACTTTGTCTCTGGTTTGTCTCTACTTTACTTAACCCTACACTGACTTATCTTTTGGACCATTATCCTAGTGGGTCGTAATTAAAATCCACTCATGCTTCCAAACAAGAGAGGTTAACCTTCTCAACCTACCAATTTACAGATAGCCTGGCCCATATGTCAGTCTTAATCGTTGTGTGTCACACTGACCAAAATAAAATGTACTGTGAAAATTTTTAACAATTTTGCACCATTACAGACATTCTTCTTATAGAAAAAAGGGAAAAGAAAAGAAGAAAATGAACTGTTGAAGGAAATTGATTATTTGGAAAACGTATTAAAAACAAATTTTAATGTATTGAATTTGGATGTACTTTAAGGATTGAAAATTCGGCTTGAAGAAATAAGAAATGAAAAAGTAAAAGGGTTAATTGTTTAATCAAAAAATTAATGGATAGAAGTAGAATAAAAATGACAAAATATTCTTGCAGCTTGGAAAAAACATTTTATGAACAAAACAGTAACAAAAGTGAAAAATGAGTCAGTGCAACAAATACTGATCAGTTCAAAATTTTGAATGAGGTGAGAAAGTTCTATGATACATTATTTACTAAACAAGATAATAATACCAGTCAAATAAAACTAGATGATATACTGGGAAGACTTGAGTTTCCTAAATTTACAAACAGTGAATCAAAACAATCATTGAAATAACTCTTTTGGAGCTTCAAAATGCCTAAAGAACATGAGTTGTGGTAAAAAGTCCAGGAAGTGATGGATTCATCATTGAATTTAATAAATTCTTCTCGAAGAATTCAAAGAAGTGATTTTATCAGTAACAATGAGGGAGGGAATTATCACATTATTGTCAAAGGAAAATAAATGTAGAAAATTTCTGAAAAATTGGAGACCTATTACTTTGTTAAATATTTCCTTGGAAATAGCCTCATCAGTTATAGCTAGCAGAATTTTAAAAAGTATATGCCAAAATTGATATGTTAAAGTAAAAAAAAAGGCTTATAAAAGATAAGTATATTGGGGAGGTAGTCAGGTTGATATAAAAATTATGTGCTTTACTGGACAGTATAGTATGAATGGTATTATTTTACAGGCTGATCTTGAAAAAGTTACAGGAAGTGCTTTCTTTCTTTAATTTTGGTGATCAAATGAAATATTTTATATATTCTACAGAAATGCAAAACGTGTGATTTAAATTGGATTCGCACAATCGCAGTTTTTTTATATTTTCGACATGGATGTTTTAAAGGGGATCCACTCTCTCCTTATTTGTTTTTATTAGTAGCAAAAACTTTATGAATTGTGATTCAGAACAATGACATTAAAGGCATATGCATAAATGGATCTGACAATAAACTGGTACAATATGCTGATGATACATGGTTCTTGTTAAATGCATCTGAATGGATCTGACAATAAATTGGTACAATATGCTGATGATACATGGTTCTTGTTAAATGCATCTGAATGGATCTGACAATAAACTGGTACAATATGCTGATGATACATGGTTCTTGTTAAATGCATCTGAAAGGATCTGACAATAAACTGGTACAGTATGCTGATGATACATGGTTCTTGTTAAATGCATCAGAGAACTCTTTGCATGCCTTGGTAGAAACATTAGATGCATTTGCATCAATGTCAGGACTAAAAGTGGATATCAACAAAAGTTATAAAAATAAGAGCAATTAAGAATACTGAGACACAGATTTTTACAAATTTAGAATTTCATTGGGTTTCAAATTTCTCTCTATTTGGAGTTGAATTATCCACAAATATAGAAGACATTGTGGAAATACATTTTGAAAACAAATTCAAGATGTACAAAAACTGTTGGGCAAATGGAATAACAAAATATGGAATAAGGTATATTTGCTTCATAGTGAAATTACTTTAGATACAAAATTATGGTGGCCCCAGTTTATAACTGACCATAACATACTGACTCCAAATAGTCTTTTATTTAATGTTATGTTTTGTAGCTGATTAAAGGTGCTTTTCTGTAATAGTGAGGAAGAAATGGTGAAACCTTTATTTTGCAACTGTGTGGTTGTGTGATATTTTTGGGGTCTGGTTTTACACTTTTGTTGAACTGAGATTGGAATAAATGCCAGTCAAATTTTGTACATCTAGTATTATTATTAGCAAAATATATTATATTTAGATCAAAATTTCAAAACAAAAAAATCTGCAAGAGCTCAACATTGATTTGATATTTCATTTTAAATATGAAACTAATAAGTCTGACCTGGGAAATCCAAAAGTACAAGAATTATTTACTAAATGGAATCATGTGAAAACATAGTTTATAGGGAAACAGAGTAGTGTCTATGAAAATGGAGTAATATAATCAATGAACGAAGCACTGACTTTGAGAAAACAACCCTTTTCTCTCACTTTCTCGCATGTGCATGCATGTCTGTGTATTTGTATATGCGTATATATGAATGAATATATATGCATATGTGAATATATCTTTTTGTACATGAATATGACTATATACATGCTCTTATATTTAGTTCTGCAGATATTCTAATATTTTCAATATATATTGATATGTTATCTCAAAATTATTAATGCAAACTATTTCTTTTTCTATTCTCAAGTTTTTCTCCTCTTTATTACCTTCTTTCCCTTTATATTCTCCATGCTTGTTTATGGCTGAAATATTTACCAAGATACATCTATTACATGCATGTATTACTTATCTTTATGTCAGTAAAATTTATTTTTTAAAAAAATGTTCAACCACTGATGCACAAACACAATTATCATACATACTGCCCTAATTGGTTGGGAAGATAACATACAGATCATGTTAACTATACAAGTAAATTATCAACCCTGTTGTTTCCATGGCTGCGGTTGCTGCACACTGGTCATGTTAATTTCACTGGACCTAATATCGATGTATCAGCATTTTACATTTGCTGTAACTTAAGACAAACCCAGGTTACTTTATAGTTCTAATGAGTAATTTTTTTTATCATCTCAATAGCAGATCTTTGATGTGGTGCACTTGAAAATTACACAATTAACATAAAGCTCATACCAGACATAAAATTCATAACTTCATCAGACCCATTTCAAGTTTACATATGTTCCATTATTTCTGTCTAAAAATTATTCAAATATATATTTCAAAAGTCCTTTAAATATACAGCCGTATATTGTTCAGTCAAGCTACAATTAATTTATTTAATTGCCCATTCAGCTAAGCAAAAAAGGTTAACTGGTAAATATTAATTAAATTTCGACTCAGCAAGCAAATGTGTCACATTCATCTGTACATTTAATTTTTCCCCGTTTCTCTGATCTGATTATATGAAGATTAGATCTGATGATTATATCAAGATTAGATCTGATGATTATATGAAGATTAGATCTGATGATTATATCAAGATTAGATCTGATGATTATATGAAGATTAGGTCAGCATACTGCATATAGATATATCTGATTCCATGGTCATATGAAAATACACTTTGATATCATCTTGTCTCTGATATTGTCACACACAAAGTTACAAAACATAACAAGAGATCCTCAGATGAACAAAATGAATTTAAAATTGCTGAAATCATCCAAGAACTTTGCATTTAACTTTGGTAATTTAGCCATAGCTGGATACAAATGGCACTCAACACTGCATCAAAGCCATCAGGACTAGATTACATTGATGGGTAATTAACCATACTCTCCCAAGTGGATTACACTGTGAAACTTTAATTAGAAACCATATATTATCAAGGTGACCCTTGTTTGATGCTAGTCAAACTATTAGCATTGGTACATGAACCAAACATTGGCATGAACATGATACTTGAATTTATTTTAACTGCAAAACTGTAGATTGTACTAAGTGCCCATATAAGTACATATTATCTCATTAGTTTTATCAATTTCTTTTGTTCAAAGTACTTTCTTTTGAGCTTCTTCAGAAACGGGTATTGATTGATGAGCCACTTGAGGCTAGTTGTTAGAATAAGCTGAATTTGACTGAAAATTTGCATGGAAAGACTTTTTAAAACAAAGAGTACTAGGCTATACATTTGTGTAATAAGCTGTTTTAAGTTGGAGGTATTAGAATACTGAAGGTGGTGTGATGCTGATTTGCATCTCACACACATGTTCATGCATAATGGCAACCAGAGGAAATGATTGCTATGTCCTACCTGTCATATCATACATTATAACATTATTTGCACTGTTTCTCTCTCTCTCTCTCTCTCTCTCTCTCTCTCTCTCTCTCTCTCTCTCTATATATATATATATATATATGTATATAACCAGCTAATAGTTATAATAGTTTACACACAAATGTATTGAAACAACAACAGGTAAATCAAGTTGATTTTTTTAAAGTTATGTTTTTGACAGGTAGGTTGAATGAAATTATGAAATCGTTTAACTTCTATATTTAGCTAGCCTTGGCAAGTGAAAGATTTAAAAGACTCACTGTGTTGATGGAATTCAACACTAATGAAGATGGAGATGATATAAAATTTTGTCCATTAATTTATGTGTTCATTCATGTATACATATGCCTGTTTGTGTTTTTGATTTTTCATTAATTTGTTATGCCCTCAACATTTGTGAACCAGTTTCATCCACTCTCATGAAAACTGCAATATGGATGCTTAAGTGACTTTGTTTTCTTTAGCTGTGAAGTCATTACACTTCTGCTATACTGAACCGTATATCCTCTTCACTCATGAAAATTGGTATGTGAGTAGCAAATATAGTAGTATTGGTAGGTGGATATATCTCAGTGCAAATAGTTCAGCCTCACCAAGAGTGAGTCAGTGCCACCCAATATTAATGCTTGAGAAATCAGGATTTTCAGCTAACTGTTCATTATACCCTCAACATCTCCAACCCTACTGCATGGCCCTACACTAACAACTGTATATCAGGAAGAAAATTCTACCATGCGAAACCAGTTTGCATTCTTTTGTAATGGTTGTGTTTTCGTTATTTGTTCATTACACTCCCAATATATTTGACTCTATTTTAGCATCTGCATATATCTTAGGGTGAGTAACTCAACTACACCAAAAGTATAACATCGAGCCTCTTGTGTGAGTGTTCTATGCAATTTGAACTCTCCATTTGTTATGCACTAAATATCTTGGTTCTATTTCACTTGAATAAATGAAAATTAGTACATGGATATATTTCTAAGTGAGTAAATCAGTTGTACCAAAAAATAGTTCACTATGCCTTAATTTACATGCTTGAAAATATATATATATATATATATATATATATATATATATATAATTCAACTGAGTAATACAATTTTATTTTGACTCTACACTGATGAGACTATTATATTGCTGCATCTTAATTTATACAATGTAGTATACAGAGGTTATACATGTATTTCCTTCTTTCCTCTAACACAATGTCAATTCACATTTCCAAAACCATGACAGTCACATATATTATTGTTTTAAAAATCAGCATTTTTTCTCACGTAACACAGAGTGGTGCATATTCCAATTTAAAGAAGGTGTTTACTTGTAAACATAAATCCCTTTGCAATCAGGAGCACATTATAGGAGTCAGTACTAATGGTATGGAAAAAAGGGAACCACTCTAGTAATGGGTGAACATAGAATAAAGTATATATGGGTTTGCCTTGCCAGGATTGGTTGATAATGAAAGTTAGATTTTAGTAAAAGAATCTTTTGAGAGCTTATTTTAGACGTAAACGTAAAAATATTGAGATTATTTTACTGATGGGATTTCAGTCCTTTAACAGACATGAGTTTCAAAGACCCCTTACTGAAATGAGTACCTGACTCTGGCAGGGATTTGAAAGCACATGTTTTAAACACATGTAGATACAGATAATGGTATGGCTCATAATTTTCTCTGCACAGAAGCTGTCATCCAGGATGCATCTATACTCAGAATATTAAAGTTACTGAATTTTAGTATCACGGTGTTTGCATAGGTTTACTATGGGAACTGAATTAGTACAGCAAGTCATATAGTGTCATAGCAATACAATGATTACACAAATGCATGTACAATTAACTTTATTATGAACACAAACATATCGTTCAATTTGTGGATAAAAAGCAAAATTAATACCTTTTGCAATCCTCAGGGTGACTTTTAGTGCCCCCCCCCCTTTTTTTGCAACAGTTTTCATATCAAAATATGTGTTTAGTAACACATATTTTGATATGACAACTGTTGCAAAGAAGGGGGCGGGGCACTGTGTGTGGAGTGTGAAGATTTGACCATGCTATGTGGGGTGTTTTGCACATTGGTTAATATCCATTCAATCAGATATATACAGTTTTTACTGTTTACCATCTATAGAGTAATTATGATCATAATTAGTTTTTTACCATGATGTGTTTTGAACCTTTATGCTTCAGATATGATCACTTATGTCTGTACCACCATGCTTAATGGTGATGATGCTTCATGACTTTGTGTCCCATCATTTTATTCAGTGAAGGTTTTAGAAACTTCATATTTTGTATTTTAATTGGCTTATGCCTACCTTACTTTAGTTTTAAATTGCATGTGTTCTGGGTGGATTTTAGGTAATATCTGTCATTTAAATCTACATTTCTGTAGTATTACATGCACATATAGACAGTCATCTTGACCTTTTACTCATTCACTGCATAATATTACAAGGCTGGGAATATATTTGAATCTTAAATTGAAGAGAGAAAAATGGTAATAGTTTAAAAGGTAACTCTTGATTAGACAGCTTATTTGAATATTTTATCTGATTTTCTTAAATGAAGTTCAAACACTTAAATGTTGCCTGAAATGCACCACTGCTATTATTGATGCAATGGAAATTGTGATATAATTTGATGTTTACTAATGTAATCTTTGAAAAGCAGTACTATGCACATTGTTTACTGATGCAATGAAGTACTATTGCTAGGTCTCTCATTCATGCTATATCGTCTTGCCTGCAACCATGTTGTTTCAAACAAAACAATTCACATTTGAGCTAAAACACTTGCAAAGGTACAAAATGGGAACATAAGACATTTTACTAACAAAACGGAGACAGCATTAATTTCATAAATTATGGACAAAAGCTTTAGTATCTATAATGAAATGTTATTCAACTGATTTTAAAAATGTCAGGTATCAGATGCTTGTATATTAATTGGGTATACACATTATAAACATTAGCTGAGAATGCATCAATATAAACTGAGGACATCTTTATCTAAACCTGTTATTCTGAAGGTATCCCATGCAAGCATTTGCACAGTAAATGAAGCTGTGTATGGTATATTCATGGTATTTATATGTGCAGTGCTTAATGTCCCTAACATGTGTATGTATAATGTCAAAATATTTGGCTCATTAATCGGTATGCATGATGTTTAGGTCATTTGAATGATGTCTTATTTATATATCACATCAACTATCACCAATGTAAGTGAATGATGTTGATTATGTACAAAAGAGAAATTGCTGGCATACCTCTAAGCTACTTTTGTGTAATATGGCTGACATTTCTTTGGATACTGCACTTGTGTAAACTGCACATGATCTAAGCACACAGCTAACCAAAATGACTGCTGCCATGCACTTAAAAAAAAGACTATCATTTTGATACTTTGCTGATGGTGATCAACAAAACACTATTCTAGAAGCCAGATTACTAACTAAATTTGAAAAAGAAATGTTATACTCAAGTAACCATGGCAAAATGAATTCTTTGTTTCTTTCACATCACATGGAAAACATTAACATTTCACTAGTTTTAAACATTGCATCCTTTTTAAGGCTTAAGAATTTAGGACAGTATTAATGATGATCTGGTTGTACATTTATTTCTATAGAAAATGCACATTTTTTTCAAATTTGTGACATCGTCAATAAACTGAAAACTTTACAAAAGCATAAATTTAATTTAGTCCTTAAGGTTTTCAATTTTGATGGGTTTCCCTATAATTCATGGACTACACAGTAAGGACTTGTCTTATTATATCACACTGATGAATCAAATGGAAACCTTACTGAGCGCAATACAAATATTTTCAAAGAAAATGTAGAGGTGTGATTTGCATTGATTTCATAAGAACACCTCTAACACGGTGGTTGACGTTCAATGTAAAAACATACAGAAGTAGTTCACAGTAAAATTTTGTATTGTGGTGAAGAATTTGTAATGAGTTTTGTATATGGAGTATTGCAAATATGATCTGCCCTGTATTTCTTTGAAGATTACACATTCATGACACATATAAGCATTGCTGGCTGTACATATATTTTTTGTTTGCCTCTTTAATGAAGAGAACTTAGGTACTACCCATGACATCTGCCCATACAAAGGCTCATACATAAGTACAGCCTCACATCATCTCACCCATTCTTTCTTTCTCTGGTCTTAGGAGACATTTTGTGTTTCAGGGGAGTGTGCTAAGGGGCTTAATTTGTTCATATACATTACTACTTTTATAGTAAAGCTTTGCATTTTACTCAGGTTTGAGCATTTTTTCTTTTATACCAGAAATCATGAAGCTTGGTGAAGTAATATATCTTGACTAGTGCTTGATCACCACTACTAAAGTGGGCCACTGTGATACATGGATATCATGCATCACTGGCTGGCTAAAACTTACTTACTTCTCAAACACTGGTCATGCTACAATCATCATTCAAGACAAGTTATACATGTACATCTCTAAATGTACCAATGCTTACAAGTAAAGGTCACTATGACCTATATTTCACATTATACTAGATTCAGTTTTTGCATTTACCTCATGACCATATTGGTTTTTACACCATATATGCATACTGTTATGTATAAAATTATGAAACTTGGTGAATGGTTTCATCTTGATGAGGATTAAACCCTCATAACAAGTTATATATTGAATTTTTTTCTGTACGATAATAAACTTTTTTCAATGTCTGTCAGTGACTAACACATAAATCAAAGAGAAAAACTAAAGAATTGATAATTACATTTGGTTTCAATAGGAGTCATATAACTGATAAAGATACACTGATATGTAAAACTTTAAAGTTTAAAACTAAATATCTCTAAAATATCAATGGATCTATGTATATCAAAGCAAAATGGCAATGCAAATAAAGGAAATATTACATATTCTTGCCAAATGGAGTCTAAATGACAAGGTTGTTGTACATCATACAAGTCTTACATGTGTCAGGATTTAAAAATCCCCAAATCAGGAGAAGGGCTGAGAATAATCTAACAATGTTTTGCAGATTTCTTGTATGTGATTATAACCTAACACCCCCACCCCCTTCTCCAAGCCATTTCTATTCCTATTGGAGATGAGATCACACACCAAGAAAATGATCACCATTTTGACTTTGGGCACTTCAGTATTAGATGTTACCTAACAGGCAAGAAATCTTCCTTCAAATCATCACTGATAACCCATATCAGCATAAAATCAACAATTCCCACTAATCAGAATTAGCACCAAAAGCCAGAGTAATAGGTCATGTGATCCATCTCCAAGATCAAAGGTCCTTACTTTTACTGAATTTGATTTGATTGACAAAGTTTGTGATATATATGATGACATATATGGTGTAAAAACCAATATGGCAAAGTTTGTGATCATAAGGATTGAAACCCGACCTAGCAAATACCAGCTTATTATTTCTCAAATCACTCTAAGAAATACACCAAGGTTGTTGGTGTATGATTTTCGTGAAGAAGATGAGAAGAATAGTAATCAGGAAACAAAGGCTGATGTGACAGAAAAGAGTAAGTAAATTTTATTGTGTTCGTGTGTTGACTACACATTGTTACGTGTAGGCTCGTACAAATGTAACAAGAGAAAAGAGTGAATCCAACAAGCTTTGTAAATATTAAAAAAATAATTTATTTCCATAGAAAACAATGTAAAAATTGGAAACAGGACTTACTGTTTGTGAATATAATCCAAAATTTAATCCTATAATTGAAAAAATACAAGTCTTATCACTAAACAGTTCTAAATGTATCCGGGTTCGAATCTCGATGAAATTCCAATCTGGAGGTGATGACGTCAGATGAAGTGGTTGTACTGGTGGCAATAGATCCTCAACTGAATCACAGTTTATATTTCCGTATAGAATTCCAGAATAAATTTCCAATGAATTTTTCTCCCAGAACTTTTTATAAAAAAGTACACATGTTTAGTTTTCTAGAGAATAATTTATTAAATCCAAAAAAACAGGTGAAAAACAAAATGGCAACAACAATGAGAAACACCTTGTTCCCTCAAGGTGTTAAGAACGACTAACTGAAAAGTTCTCAGAATGGGTATTAAACCCAACTAAAACATCATCCCATTTTCGCGTGATAGGTCACATGGTCTCTTAACACTTGAACAACGCAACAGAAAAAATGAAATTTGTCACGTAGCAAGAACTGCCCTATCCAAGAACCAAATTCTCACACTAAAAATATATAAAAATAAAACATTGTTTATTCAGACTAACACGTAGGCTGAAATGACCTTGGCAATAGCCAATCGTTTTCGCGTAGTGTTTACAAACTCTGTGAATCATAGTGAGCTAAAAATAGTGCTAATGCAATCTTTTGTGTTCTATACAAACTGAATTTACTGAAGAAAAAAAAATATTGAATCCCGTGAAAACAATCATTACAATAAAATGTAATGAAACAAAAATAAAATAAAAAAGAATTTTAAAACTAATACACAAGCAATTTAATTACATATACGTAACAACATCATAAGACATTGCAGTGTCAGAACTGCAAAAGAAACATTTTTTAGATATAAAAAGATCAGTGTATTATGCACAAGTTAAATCATATTCTTAGATGTTAAATATAATTTTTAAATTGGATATAAAATTACAGATTTTTTTGTGACATTCCTGTCTTAAAAGTTGACCATGCAATTCTATCACATAATATATGCAAGAAAGAGATTATTTATGAAAAAGAGGATATTTAATAGAAACCAGTTAAAAATAGTGCATGTGAAAAATAGATTGAGATAAATGCTGCAAGCTAGGATCAGTTCAGCAATAATGACTTTATGGTTAAAAAATTTTTATAAATGTAATTAACAAAAGCAGTTTTAAAGTTTTGATTTTTGTACATATACTTCAGCAACCACTGTGTTTAAAAAATGTGGACTGATACATGTCCCTTAGAAATAATGAGATAGTTCATGATTAATTTCCTTTTAATTAAAAGTTATCTGAAAAACAAGGATGAACCTTGGAAGACTTATTTTGTATCAAGTATAATTCTGTGTGCATACCACAGTCAAAATGGCATGATGGTCACTAATCAGTTTAACTCATCCTTTTCCCCATTGTGTCCAATTACATTCAGTCATCTTAAAATGTCTGGATCAAATGTCATCATCACTTATCTGCTGACTGTTGCAATCAGTATCACATTTTTATGGCCAAGGTCTGTTATTAACATAATTTTTCAGCAATACAACATGAAATCTGTTAATGTAAATATTGATTTCTTCCCATGTAACCATAAAACAATCAGCACCAAAACATAGAGTATAATTCAAAAGACATACTAAATTTACTTTTGAATAAAACTGCATTAATAATAGATGTGATTTGTAAATATTGACCTATATATTTCAGATATATACAACCTGATAAGCAGCAGGTGGGTGTCGACGAGAACACTTTGAGAATGAAAATATACTGTTCAAAATTATGTGCTATACCATGCAGATGAGACAGTTTCTTTAAACTGCTTAGGTTACATAAGTTGTGACCTTAGTGGTAGCACTTGAACTATACAAAATGAAAGAATTTAAAATGTCACTAAGATCATACAGGCTCTTGAGAACATCATTTAAGAATATTATGCAGACTTAGTGCATCTTTTATCAAGAAAAATACCATAAACAATAAAGGGACTGATTAAAGAGAAGTCTTGTTGTTCAGGCAAATATTGTTTTTTGAACAAGGAATTATTGCACACTCGTGTAATCATGGACATTTGTCTCTATATGATGCATCCATCAGACCACTATAAAGTTTATCTTGTTTGTATATATAGTATGTAAATACAATAGGAATCTTGACACCCAACAAACATGTCAGTTTTTAACAATTCCTTTCTGGTAATTATCATTTGTTTCCTTGCCAATGTAGCTCTTAGTTAATGTGTAAATAAAATTCTCACCTCATCACATGGTTCTTTTCATGTGCATGCAGTATTCATCAGTTTAATTTTCATGTGCAATCTTCACCCTTTCAGTAAGATGTGCAAATAAATATTTAGTGAATTAAAACATTTGTTTTAAAACTTTTGCTTTTCTCTAGGTTTTGTACCTATCAGTATTATTGTTGGTCCAACTCTGTTAAACATTTTGTATGAAATTTAGGTCTTGGTCAGAGCTATAAGAAAAAGAACTTCAGTTTAGAAGCTTTGTATATATTGTCTCCAGTATGTTTACCCAATATTTACCATTAGTGGCCACAGGCATTATGCGAATTTGTGACCAAGCATACAATTAGCCAAAATTGCTTTTACTGTCTATGAGCCATACATGTATGATATGAAAATGGACATTACAGTGGCCAGCCAAATTTGGCTAAAAGATACATTTAGGCAAGTTAGGGTTTCTTAGAATCATACCTGTAGGTTATACTAAAGGGCACTGCAGACACTAGCCAAATTTTGGCTAAGCATACGTGTACATTGTGGAAACAGACTGTGAGGTTGATGGCCAAAGTTTGGCTAATCATACAGTTATCTTCAATTAGGTTTCTAACAGCCATACAAGAGGGATATGCTAAAAGGCATTGCAGGCACTAGCCAAATTATGGCTAAGAATACATTTAGCAAACATTTGGTTTCCTCCAAAAAGGAAAATTTAATGCTTGTGAAGTTCAACTTTGTAATAAATAGCTACATTTGGCTAAATATACATTACTTGTTAACAAGCCACACTGAGAATACTTAGCCAAAATTTGGTTAACTTAAAGTCTCCCTGGTTGCTCCAGTAGACAGTAAAACTATTCTATAGTTATATATAGGGATTTGACCATACATTGGTCAACGGTCAACAAGATTCTCATTAGGTGCATTTAGTAAAACTGGGCCAAGAGTTTTTAGCCCATAGCTGAGGCCTGATTTGATTAAATGGAAAAACTCAAGTGAAATCGGAAGCTGAATTGTATTATCTTGAATCAAAGATCAAAACCTTGCAATCCAACAAAGTGATATGCCAACTCTCCTTCTTGTGCTGTGTTGTTGCCAAAAGTCACTATTCAAAGTTGGGAGCGATATGGGACTACAACTGTATGAATAGAATAAGTTGCCTTACAGAATCTGATGTTGAAACAGTTAACTTTAAATACTTAAATCACATTTTAAAAGTTCGCCGGTACATATATATCGAAAGCCTCATCTTTTTCCAGTTGAGAGGCAAATTTTATTGGTAAAAACTGGCATATACTGGTGTAACAGAACTTTGATGATAAGGAAAAGCAACTGATTTTTACAATTTTGGTCAGTTACATGTTGCAACTAGTCACTATACCTACCAACAAAAGAAAATACTTTTTAAAAAAGTAAAATTTAAAGAAAAATAACACCACAGAATATCCATGATATTATTTGAAAGAAATGCTAATTGTCTCGAGAAAAAAGAATAGAAAATATTTCATCTCAAAAGAAAATCACAGCCCCCTTCCAACAAAAATGAAATGGACAGTAGAAGATGAATTTGCTATGTGTATGTTAATTGTTGTAATCTAAGTGGGATGATTAAGCTTACACTATAGCCAATACTCACCATCATGCTGACATAAGAAATTCTACTGATAAAAACAGGAAGTGTTGATATTGAAGCCTATGATTTACTACACTATTGATATAATCAGCATGGAAACTTTGAGTGGGATGCCAACACTCAAGTAAGCTATTTATAAGACAGGACCAGTAAATATAACACACACTTTAACTAAAACTGAGAAAATATTTAGTGAACTGTCAAATTACATAAAGATCAGACAGAAAACAAGTGCCCTCCTGAAAATCATGGGACAATTTGCAGTCTTACAAAGGAATACATACACGAACACATTCACATACACTAGTACATAACTAAAACATGATGTGTGTGGGTGGTGGTGGATTTGTTGTTGTTTAATCTGAAATTTTGTGAAAAGTTGAATTCACACAAATATCTTTCACAACATCCCTTTCAGACATCGTGTTGGCACATGAGACATGTGGCAAACATGTGATTAAAGGATCATAAATTACATCTGTAATATTCACCATTGATTTGTGACATATAAAACTGTTTTGTAATACAACATAAGATTTTGAATTAATTTATCATGAATGATGAAAACATGCTGTAAATGTTATTAAATTCATTACAAGAATACTCAAGAATTTCCATACATTCCTCACTGATGGAAACTACCAAAATACCGGTGCTGTGAAAAATTACAGTGGTACGTACCACCAGAAAAAAATACCACAGTAAACCAGTATACTGGTAACACCGTGCACCTCTACAAAAGTTATTCCACAAAATCCATTTTTATTTGAGTCAAAAATGAGAGGGTTGTTTAAAAATCCCATGTACAAGTCATCCGACAAAGTTTGGACAGGTATGTAATGCATACCTGTCAACTTGTATGGGTTACCTGTAATCTGTACGTTTTTTTTCATTTTCGTCAGTGTACGGCTGTACAACCGTTTTGTATGTTTTTTTTCTTATAAACATTCATGGGTTTTTTTAAAACAAAATTAATTTTTTTTTTTTAATTCCAGGAGTCTGGACATAATTTTTTTTAAATCGAGCACAATCCAGAATCTTTTTTAGCTATGAGCAAGCAACATGGGGATAACTCTAATATGCTTGGAAATTAATAGAAGCTGGGAATGCCAAAATGAGGTTAAGTTAAAGTATCCTTCTTTAATGAAATGAATAAAAATACATTAATATTGGAAAAAGTGTTTAGAGAGCTTCATTTCATTCAAGATTCTTATGATCCTTTTAACTGATTTCAGTATTTCTGGCTTCCATCGCATTCCAGCCAACTGAAACAAAGGCCAACGGAACTTGAAAACATGTTCATTTGCTTGTGTGGGAATTTGAATTTATTAGGAAAAAGACATCAGTGTAAGTAAAGTCTCACTAAAACATTATAACTTTAATTTGTAGAAAAGCGCCGATATGGTATGCCAAGTGTGTGAGATATTCCTGAAATCTGACTTACCATTCCGATGTTAATCTAAACTGGAACATGCTACACAGCGCCGTTATTGGGCAGTAAGACTTCAACGCCCAAAAAATAAATATCAGGTCAAGGTCTTACATTGTAGGACTAAGGGTTTATGGGGGAAAATATAAATATGTAATAATGAGACCATGATAAATCCAAAGAAGTTAATATTACACCTTGAAAATTTGTTTTTCAAAATACCCTGCATATACCCTTATTTTTACTAGTAGCAACACTTTCGTTTTTGAGTTGCTCCACAAATGGATCGTGAAGCACTTAAAAATGAGTTTGAGGATTATTGCATGCCACCAGATGAGTGTGTGCCTGTATTAACAGACGATCGCCAGAAAAGGAGCTTTTGTAGCTAGTGGGTGGATATTATCAGCCAGACAATTAGTATTGGTGGCATCCACTTCCCAAATCTGAAATTAGTTATTCAGCGACTACTTACCTTGCCTCACAATAATGCAGACTGTGAGAGATCTGTTTCTATGATGCAAAAAATATGTACAGATTGTATAAAGTCCCTGAATGCTGACACACTAACATCATTTTTACAGTGGAAAATAAACATTTGACACCTGCTACATAGACTTTAAACCTCTGATTACATTTTGAAAAGTGCAAAGGGTGCAAGTGTTGCATATAATAACATGTGTGTTACAACGCACTCAAAATCAAAAGAATAAAATAAAATAAAGTTTCAGAGATGTAAATAATTATGTAAATGTGTGTAAAATTAGTTCATTTATGGCAATTGTTGTTTGTATGAATACATTTTTTTGTTTAAGTTCTTTTTGGTCTCTGTAAGGTTTTTATTGGTCTGGCATACAGGTTTTTATCTCAAGGGGTTAACAGGTATGTGCAATGTAGAACTAATGTTATTGTGAGAAGAATGTTTGTATTCTTTCAGTCTTAATGACCTTGATCTTTCATCCACAAAGTTTGGTAACTGAAGATGGTGGAGAAGAAGAGTTTTTGTGCAGAAACCAGTTTTCTTCTTTTATTCACAACCACCTTGACAACTGACCTATTTCCTGAAACAGACAGGCTTCTTCCGTACCTCAAGTGCAAGCCAAACAAAGAGACAAGGAAATGAACAATTCAACATATATGGTTTTCTTCACTTCATACAAAAGAAATTAAATATAAATTCAAAGTTAAACTGAAACCAAATGATTCCTATAGCTTTAGATGTACATGTACCTGACTACATTGAGTATTATTCAAATACCTTCTCCATTCTCTTTTTGTTGTTTAACTCTTTCAAACGTTTAATCTGCTGCTCTCTTCTCTCTTTCTGCTGCTGAGCTGAAATCTGACTGCCTGGAACCTGTAAAGCATATAAAATAGAGATAGTTGTCATCTTGTATCTCTAAGATATACTTATTTCAAGTCATAGCATGTCTATTGATAAATAATTTCATTTTTTCATGTTATTTTATTACTGCAAATTAATTAAAGGTACTTATTAAACCATGTGATGTTGTATACTTAAGTGACATACCTATAAAATGGCTGAAGATTAGGTGGAGGTCAGACAGTTTCTTGTTTTCCATTCCTTGGTGTGAATTTTTAAGAAAATTATTTTTCTCCGAAAATACTTACCCAATCACACTATTTTAGGAATAATAGCCTGCTACCTCATGAATCCAGCCCTACTAAAAGACAAAAATTGTATTTTCCTATCTATTTCATACACAAAGGGCCCATCACCTCCGTTTTACTGGTGTTGTTAGTTTTTACCCGAGTGATATGCTAACGAGGATGCACACATGGCAAGGTGCTTGGGAGGCTTTTTAAGTAAGGGTGATTGGGTAAGTATTTTTGGTGAAACATAATTTACTTAAAAATTTGCTTTCTCCTTCAAATACATTCCTCAATTGGAGAATAGGCAATTGGAGGAGGGAATGCTAAGCATCTGACCTCTACCTCAGGCATCATTCTATGGAATGATGGTTGGATTCCCCATGCAAATGATAACCTGTTCTCCTAATTACATAAGTAACACAGCCTAGGGTTACTTCATGTGTGACCCTTACATATGGTTAAGAAGATAAATATGGAAATCTTCTTATCCAAAAAATTTCACTGGTAAATCCAGCAAAGCTGATAGGCTGTGTTGATTGTTTCAATTGGGTCTGGAGGCTCTCTGTGGTGTTGCCACTAGGTCTACCAGATTCAAGGTTTGCCTCCACAAAGCTAAGTCTCTGACATGAAAACTCAAGAAGGTTGACTCTGCATGCCAGCCATCAGTGTCTATTGTATCTCAGATCGAAACATTACACTCAAACGTAAGGCTCACAGAGATGGCTCAAATCTCATGAGCAGTAATCTTCATGAGGCAACTCTGATCTTCTGAAACCTCTGAGTATGCCAAGTGTATAACCCATTTCAGCCATGAAGCAAAGGCTTGAAAGTTGATATCCTGTATCCTGGCTTTCACCCAAAAGAAGAGGCGTTTGCATGTGCCATGACTTGTCTCCATCCATTTCAAGTAGTGCTTGAGTGTGTGAACAGAATCTTGACTGGTCACTGCTCTTGACCTGTCTATGGAAGACAGCAAGCAAATGATGACTCTGAGTGATGGTAACTTGTTTTTGGCTACAATGCCTGGTTGTGCCAACAGGACTACTGAACCATCCAATCTGAACTGAAGATAGTTCAGGTTGACAAAAAGGGCATGTAGTCGCTTGCCCTGCACACAGAAGCTCGAGCTATCACAAAACACGTCTTGTAAGATAGTAACTTTAGCAAAGTGTGGGCTAGAGGCTTGAATTTGATTGAATTGTGCCATGTTAAAACCCAGGACAGATTCTATTTTGGAAACAGAGTGAGGGATTTTGGTCAATTGAGACCAAAATTTAATAAAAGACCTGATAAGTCTTTATTTGTGCCCAATATCATGTCTAGCATGATGCCAAAATGTGTCCAATATCATGGAGCAGTAGCCTTTGATAGTAATTGGGGGCCGACTGTTTCTCCTTGAAGAGCCAGCGAAAAAAGTCAGCCAGTTGAGGGACTGAGGCACTCAGAGGGACAATGTTGTTGGTATGGCACCAATCCCTGAAAACATGTCACTTTTCACTGTAAGCCTTCAGAGTGGAGGCCCTTCTTGCTGTCAAGATTTTCTCCACAAGCAAAGGTATTAACTGTTCATCTCACATGGCTGCCCTAAGCCATGTTTGCAGAAGACGACGGTCCAGGCAGGGATGGAACATTGTGACCATGGTTGTTTGAGAAGATTCAGGTTGACCTGTTGTTTTTTTATGAGTGACCCAACTGTTCTGAGGGAACAGGGAGATCCACTGAGCTCGAAACTGCAGAGTCCACTACCCACAAGTAAGCTGTCTGAAGGCAGTGGGCAGGGCAGGTCAATGTTTCCAGTTAGGGGCTTGAAGGCAGAGAAATTCAGTTCTTATCGCCTCTGTATGATTGCCTCTAGGTTGGTTGTTGTCTCCAGGCATTGGGTTGGGATCAATATTGGTGCACATCTGACTGAAAAGATCCCCTGGCCTGAAAGCTGCTTAACATCCCTTCACACAGGTGGGGATGAGTGGGTCCAAATGTCTGTGTGGGTTGAGCAGCAGGTTGGAGGGGCAGTTCCTGAGCTACCAGCCTCCGAACTTTTTCTATTCTTCCTCCAAAAAGCATAGGTGACCATAATGCTAAGGTATGATGAGGTTTGGGTGACACAGACCGCAGACATGCTTCCTGTTATATTAGGTGTAAGGTGACTGAATCTGTCAAGGCATTCACCATAGACTGGTGAGCTGCTTCGTTAAGTACCCTTGCAATCCTGGTCATCGTCTCCCAGGCATGGTTATTGTCCGATTTTTTCCACGAGTTGGAAGACTGCCAATGAGGCCAAATCTAACACTGAGGACGTCACAACGATGTTCTGAATCACCTTGGATATGGCATGGAACACATTCTTGTCCACTCTTTAGTATAATGGAGCTGACATGTCTAAATTCTTGTCGAGGTCTGGAAGATCCATACTGAAGGCATTGGAGTGAATATTATACCAGCAAGAGGAGAATGTCGCAGGGATGTGGCTTTTTCAGAAGAAAGCCTTAGAATTACCTGGGTCACCTGTCCTACCGGAAAGCCAGTCATTGATCTCTTTAATCTTTACCAATTGGGGAAGGAGCCAGAAGGTGTCTCTTCCTCCTCACCGAAATCTACAGATGCCTTGACTTTATAGTTTTGGGTAGCAGTAGAGGGTGAAAAGCATTCCAAAATGGCTAACACCTGAAAAATTTCCTTCATTGCAACTTGAAAGCTGAATTCAGTCAGATCTGAATATGATTGATTTGCTGGCACTGGTTCCCCTTCCCCATTGGCTTGCAGCTCTGCATAGGTCATGCCAGGTGGCACTGATGACTTGGCATATGGTTGGCCCAGATGCTGGTGGTATATAAGACAGTCTGACTATCACTGGTACTGGTCAGTCCAAAGACAGGGCTGGACAGACAAATTTCTCAATGGAATCAATGGTATAATAATGGTAAGTTGCAGATGGTGTGGCTAGACAGACAGATATGTTACTAAGATCCCTGTATGATCTATTTGGCTGGACCATTTTAATGAAAAGGTCTCCATGCTGGGATGGCTGGACAGTCAGTACCGGTTGGACGGTTGATGATGGCTGGATGGTAGGTAACAGTGTGACAGTATTAAGAATTGGATCCAATGGATCCATTGCAAACCCCATGTACCCTGACTTACAGGATCAAAGGCCATGCTCAGACATGCAGGGGGACTTATGCCCATTGGGTTGCCTAAAATTGGGGAGAATATTCACCAAATGAGCCAGAAAAAGGTGCGATAGCAAGCATGGGAAAAAGGGTTAAAGTCTGCCTGATATCAGGAGCTGTGTCGCTGTCTTCTGTACCAGAAAAAACAAAGACAGTTGTACCCTTTCCACATCCTCCTCCTCCCCTGATGTTAATGTGACTGTCGCCGATGGTTGCACCCGATGAACTTTCGGCGGTGGGGGGAACCCACAAGATTCACAATGGAGGTTGACTTGGGATGAATGCTGAGGATGTCAATGCTTGCTTCCTTGATTTAGTCCATCAATCCTTCCCCTTAGCTGCCATTTGGATCACATGTTACATATGCTGCATGGCACTGACAATGTACATTTTATACATAAAATACAGGAGTCATGGCTATCCTCCCTTTCTTTAAACTTTTTGCACTTTAAGCACCTGGATGACATTCCCTGAAAAGACAAAGCATAAATTATGCATGCAGTATATTACTAACTTGCTAAATTACTCTCATTCTAACTTAAAATTGAAATAAGAAGCATTGTGTTAGACACCTTTAGCCATGCTATGAACCGATGCATAATGCCTAGTTAAGAATTCTATCAAAACAACACCCAATAAGAAGAAACTAAGCATAAAATTAGCTATGCAGCATATAAAAAGTTGCTAATATGATTTCTCTTACAAACAGAGTAGGTGAAAATAGTCAAAGTTGTGTTAACTCATAATGACCTTGCATGAGGTCAATGATAGCATGGTCTAACGTGGTCTTAAATAGACGAAGTCTGTGAAGGTGATAAAATCACTCAAATTTTGGCAGAAATTGAATTTTAAAAAAATAGTATACAACCTGCAAAGATTAACCCACACAATAGATCCAAAAGGAATGTTGGATGGTTCAACTGGAACACAAAATTGGCTTGGATTGTCAGAGGTTATACTGTACAATGTTACCAGTACAGCAACAACACTAAAAACTAGTGACACCTAACGGTTGTAAGGGGAAGCAATGGCAAGAGTTGTCGCCTTTTGTCAATATGAGATAGACAGGAAAGGATAATTTTCATCTTTCATTAGGGCTGGATTCACAAGTTAGCAGACTAATATTCCTAAAGTAATGTTATTATGGAACATATCTGAAAGAGAAATTACACCTAACAAGCCATTTCAGATATAGTTATGGTTTTGAATAAAGAGAAACCCATGAAAATTATTGTCTGTAAATGGCAGGAGTTAATGAAATAACCTGTAAAATATGTGCATATTTACTGCTATAACTGTATTTATCTTTTCAAATGTTGATCTATTAACACTTAATAATTCAGCAAGCATACAGCTGATACCAAATTAGTTGTTTAGCATAAAAATTCATCAATCTAAAACTTAATATGCAGTATAAAGCTTTGGTGATGCTACATAACTCCATTAATAGTACAACATGAATAATTACAAAGGCTGGTCAATGTGAACAAGTTAACTAAATGGAAAGACAGTCAACATACATTTGTGTAGGGCAGCTGAATCTTGTGGACATTTTCATCATAGTACTCATTAGACACCCAGTCATCCAACTCCGCTTGGTAATCCTGGGCTACATAGCAATGGTCCCTCAAAACTTCCTGACAAATAACGAGCTGGTAAGTAACTCATTTACATTTATTATTCTAAACAGTCTAAACATGCCAGAATGCCTGTATGTTCACATAGAAGAAGGATTCAACTGTACATTACTGAAGAATGTTCTTATATTTGATGACAAATCGAGTTAAAAATATTGTGTATTAGCATTTTTTTCTAAAATAAAAAATTGTTTTTAAAATCAGCTTCAGAATCTGATCTATACTCATTGTCCACCACTTGATGGCAGATTTTACTGCATGAATATCAAAGGTTTTGACTTTGGAGTGACAGCATAGTCCATTCAGCACTAATTATCTTGATTAGCCACTACAACTGATGCCTTACATAAAAAGCATCAGGCCACACAGACATCTAATTCCTATATTCATTCACATGTACAATACAGTTAACTTATGGATAGGAACCTACCACAAAAAATTATATAATGCAATATGGAAATTCTACCAGTGAATAAACATATTTATTCCTACTTTCAACTGCACAGATCAGAAAGGGCTTTCATGTTGCCTGGGACATATGTAGCATCTAAGTTGCCATGAGCTAAACAAAAATACTTCAATCGATGTTAATAAAGCATACAATGAAAGTCAAGTTGACCTACTTTGGTTGTAAGGGTGTAGTAAAAACATGCATAAATTGCTAAGTTTTATGATTTAAACATAAATAGCACCCAATATATAATGAACTTGAAACACAACAAACATTCAACAAAGTCATTTAAGCATGTTGACCCTGTTATGTATATTTAATTTGTATTTGTTAGGGGTTTTTTCCCCATCATTATGTGTTATGTTTAGCTGTAAATTGTAACTGACCTTGTCCAAAATCAAGTTCACTGTGTTCCTGACTGGAGACACTGATGTTTTGATTTTGTAAACAAATAATACTTAGTTAATATTTCCCTAGTAGTGTGGGTTAAACATTATGATCATAATCTTGGTCTGAGTCAAGACATTGGTATCCCCATGGAATAACCTTGTCTACCCGATGTTTTATGAATTCTTTATTATAATTTTAGCAACAGATTTTATTTGTTCACAACTTTGATTTTCTAGAAATGAACTTTGGACCTACATCCTGACTCTCTTTTGTGTCTTAATTTTCTTTAGATTATCTCGTGTCCATGAAAACTTATTCATTCTTTCTTTAATATCTTTAGGCAGAATCAGTCATATTGTTTTTCTTCAGTATTTAATTTGGGTGCAATTTTTTATTCAATTTATTATTCTCTGGAAAAAGTTCTCTTTAATAATATTCTTGGACAGAAACATTAACATACAATTATAGTGAATTTAGACAAGGACATCTTGGATTATAATATTTTGTGATTAACTGGAAGATTGTTAGCACATCATCACAATTTGGGTCACTGTGAATTAGTACATTCAAGACTAAAGTCACATCAAACACCTTCTGCAATGGATCTTATTAGAACTTTATTCATTAGGACTGGTGATATAACTTTTTGGACTATTTGGTATCTAATTCACAATACTGTAAGTACTTTTAAAATCTTTACTTTTGTATTCTAGGGAAATAAATTATTTATTAAACCGTACAAAACTTGTTAGTTTTCACTCCTTCAACAAGTTCTATCACTCTAGGAAGGTCAGTATGCATATAGTACTCCAAGAATTTGAATGGACATGAACCAAATGCAAATTTTAAACAAAGTTAGTGAAAGATGAAGTATGTCACAATGAGCTGGTTTTATAGCATGGGTGTGGTGCATATCTGTGATACATTTTATCATCATTTTTATTATTCTAGCATAAGCTGTGCCTGTTAAAATATAAACATCCAATATAACCCAAGTGAGTGTACCATAGAATAAGGGCCATAATCACCTACTTGTGCAATTAAGAAACAGTGCTCATCAAAATGGATCCTTTCACCAAGTGTTATGATTCTTAATAGGAAAGTATGTAAACAGTTTCTATAAAGGTGTTTTATGAAGAGAGTTGTATACAACGATCTAGTTTAGTGATTCAGTCATGAAGTTAAAACAAAACTGAACCTATGTCAGTGATGCATGTAACATGGGTTGATGACCTACTTTTGTAATGAGGCTGTAGTACTTGTCAAGATGTAAACCCTCACCAAGTTTCGTATTTCCGGTGTCATGTATATTTAATCTGCACTGTTTGTTAGGTTTAATTTATTCATTATACACTACTTCCTCGATAACTTGTGCCTGATAAGCCATAAACCCGCTTATAACGCAGTCAAGCGTGGATACCATTTTGTTTTTACTAGAAATTACCAAAAACTTGACCCATATTTGCTGAACTTGAAGAAAATCATGATCAAATTGGTGACTAAAACTTTGATTTATCACTTGTTTTTTCATTGAAAACAGTAGATAGGACCTGGACATTTGAATCAACATTATGAAACCAATTTTTCCTAGTAAAATGTTTCTTTGAGAATACTTACTCAATCATAATACCATAGGAAAACTACTACTACCTCCCAAATCCAGCCCTCCCATATACTACTTTTAGCTAAAGGGAGCTAAAAGTTGTCTGCTGACCTATGCGATGGTCGGGCAGAGTGATATCCCCTTAGGTATAAGAATTGGCAGCAAAGTCCAAGAACTTCTCAATTACTACTGGAGCAGAAGGCATGCTCTGTATGGATGTAACTACGGGGAGGCTGGGAGGGTGTATGTTAAATACATTACCCAATCATAATACCTTAGGAGAATATGTAAGAGGTGGAGGGAGGTACATCCCCTTATCCCAGAGATACCATCTTCAGTTCCTTAAGGTTTGTAAGACAACTTCTAGGTAACCTGACTGGAGGGACTCCGCCTCTCGGGGAACGGCTTCAAACAGGGAAAAATGTTGCCCCACAAATCTAGCAGAAGTCATGAAGCTGCATCTTAAGACGCTGTCGATCGACATGGAAGGGTGACCTCTTGAGCTGCAAATATAGGTCCTACCAGATTGAATTAGGCCCTTTGCGATGTCAGATCTCAGAGATAAAAGCTTGAGAATGTGAACTCCAATCTTCATCTCACAACCTGAATGATGTCGGCTAGTAAGTTCCAGATGAATGCTATGCTGGTGGCAACTGCTCTAACCTTGTGAGCCATAATGTGTAATAAGTTCATGTGAGCTGGGGTTATTTCTCTATATGCCAAGTGAATAACCCACTTAATCCAGGACGAGACAGTGTGTGTTGATGTATCCTCCTGTCCTGTCTCGAGAAGTAGAAAGAGACATGATCTCCCTCAATGCAATGGCTCTGTTTCATTAAAGTACCACTTCAAAGCCCGAACTGGGTCTTGTAGGTGGCCTTCAGCTGATGTTTCCAGACAAGAGAGAGGTTTATGATGAAAGTCTGGTTACCCATAGAAGGAAGCCAGTTCTTGGTGATGAAAGAGGATGCTGTCATGAGAAGACTGACACGACTTGTCAGAACTGCATGCAGTTTGTGTCTGCTGATAGGACGTATTTTGCAAATTGTACCTCCAGTTACTAACATCATGAGGAAGCAGGTCTTGTACAAAAGTTGCGCCAGAAATGCCCTTGAAATTTGTTCAAAATATGTCTTGTTCAGCCAGGTTAATACTCAAGATAAATTCCACTTGGGCATAGGGTTCATGTTTCAGTCATGTATATTCAAAGTTGGCGAGTAAGATAAGTCCTTGTTTTGTCCGATATCCTCTCTTCCATGATGACAAAGGGTGTCAGCGATCTTGCAGCGGTAACCTTTTATCATATTCGGTGCTAACTTTCTCTCTTCAAAGAGCCAGAGGAGGAAATTAACTATCTGTATTATACTTAGAAAGTCCCACACCATGATGCAAAGGTCTGGGGTCTTGGTTCCTCCTTGTCATTTGAGAAAAGTCACTGCTATAGAGTTGTTGAACAGAATATGAAATCCCTTGCCATATAAATATTCCTGCCACCAGTGAAAGGCTTTCACAATGGCCTGATATGCTGATGGCATTCCTGGGGAGATCATGCACCACTGGCTTCCTGAAAGAATGGTAGTAGGTGGGCTCCACAGCCTTCTGTACTTGCCTTGGTACAGACTATAATCTCTGGTGGTTGTACTTGCAGTTATACCCGCCATGAGCCAAGTTGGATGCCCTAATTCCACAGATGGTGCCTCAAATGTGTGCAGATGGGGAGAGGTTGGTCCAGTGGGCAAACTTTTGACCTCCATTGGGACAGAAGAATCACTGCAATATGCACATTAAAAGGCAACCTAGGACAATGAGTGAAGACCCAGTAGCTGATGCTGAGTCCCAATGGGAAATCCCTGAAATGGTATATAATGTTGTAGATGAATTGGAATGTCCTGGAAGCCTTGTGAATAGGGACATAAAGGTATGCATTGTTAAGTCCACACTGATGGCAAAGTCTCCCTCTTGGAAAGCATTCCAAAATGCACCTTGGTGTTTCCAATGAGAACCAAGTGGCATCAATGAACTGATTGAGGGTGTTTAGGTCGATGACCAGAGGCAGAGTGCTATTGCCTTTGGTACCAAGCAAAGTCTGGAATAAAACCCTGGAGAATGCTGGAAAAAAAGATAGGACCCTTTTGTGTTTCATCTGCTTTGACTTGCGAGAACTGTGGGCATGGCTGGGTGGAGATTCAATAAGACAGTTTTCAGAGGTTTGTTTCCTATGTGTAGCCCTTGGGTCCTTTTGTTGATTTCCCATACAATCCCTGTATCAACACTGTGGTTGTGGGGAAAGGAATTTAGTTTCCTCGGTGGCTTGTTTGCAGAATGTTTCAATCTGGCCATTAAAAGGATGGTTAGGATAAAGGCTGTGCTCTTAGCTTGTAGCTTGGCCTTATGGTGTTCCTTCAGGAAGTGCAGGCAGAGCACACTAACATTCTGCCAAATGTAAATTTGTAGCTGTGGATACATCATTGGTCAAAATGTGCTCAGTGGCTCTATTCAGTACTCGGGCCATTCTTGAGACTGATTCCCATACATGCCCTGAGGTATTTGTTCCATGTGTTGGAAGATAGCCATAGAGATGAAGTCCAAGATCGAAGCCAAGGCAATGATATAGCGCACTAACTGCTGAATGTCATTAAAGGCCATCCAATCCATATGTATGGAGTGTGGCTTTGTCATCACACAAAGCCGTTATATCACTGCCAACTGCTGGAATTTCCAAACAAAATACTTGTGCATGGCCAATGTAGAACTGCCAACAAACTGATGATAAAGGCAGGTCAGAATGTCCATAACTCTCCCAGGATGCAGAAGTAAATGGTTGGACTCTTCCATTTCTTCAAAAGATCAAGAGATGATGGAGCTCTGATCCAGGTTGCCGATGGAGTTGAAGGAGAGCAGAACTTGGGTGGTCAAAGGTGAAAAACGTCCTCAATGGAGGGTCGGAAGGCTGAATCTTCTGATGATATCAGAGAGTCTAGAAGTGATGACATCACTTGAGAACAAACATCTTCTGGTTGCATGAGGTGAGGCTAAGGTCTCCTGTAATGCATGAGACTTAGCTGGCAAAGAGTGACAAATTCTGCCTCTCACTAAACTTGTATAGTGCCCTAAATTAGAAACCATGACTTCAAGACATTTGCTGAATAAAGAGTCTTCTCATGGCTGAGTGTAGGGAAATTGAGAAGCAATATCTGTTGAAGTATGTGGAACTATTCTCCGCATTGTACTTAATGAGTGTTTGGAGGTGGTATGTGGGTTAGCCTCCACGTCTGCAAAAGTCAGGTTCGACGTACTGGAAGCGGGGCTGTTAGTGATTGAGACTGTAATATTGATGTTTTGGTCATTCATGATCCCTAATATATGGCCTAGGCCAGTCACAAGGGAAATAGGCCATACATGTGGGGAGTATATTATTAGGATCATCATATTGGGACAGGTTAAGGGATGTTTCATCCATGTAACCTGTCTGTATGTCTGCTGAGTAAGAGGGAACTTAACTGTATGTTAGCTTTGTCCCTCATTGTTCCGCAATTGGAATCATGTTGAACCCAGAGGAGGCAAGGTAGTGGGAGTTGCCAATAATGCTGAGTCCTGTGGTAGTGACTTGGGTGCCAGAGCTGTTGCAGAGCGTGTCAATGTCCAGCGATTTGTAGCCAAAGGGTAATAGTTGATTTATCTTCCTTGTTCACCAGAAATTCTCACACGGAGGAAAGGTCAGCATGCAGACTGGTGACGTCTTGTCTTGAGCTGTGCATTTGTGTATCTTGCCCATAGTTCTAATCTATGTGACAAATAGAGCAAAACATATAAAACTGTAGCCATGCACCTGTCTTTTAGAATGCAACGCCAGTGCAGAGCTAAATCTCAAAAAGTTGACCCAAAAATTGATAACAGTCTAATAAGAAGTCAATGAAGTGTACAGTAAAATATGACAACACCACCTGTATTATGGAGAATTATAAACCTGTGGGCCTGCACATGTGATGTTTGAAAATAGTGTGGGCACAGAGCTATACCAAATGATGTTTGCCTGGAATAAATGATAGCAGAAAATCTCAATTACAATGCTATCTGTAGGGAAGGTCAAGGATGGCATGTACAGGTTGAATCATTTAAGCATGGCATTCCAAGACTATGGATGCTGTGGTAAAGGTAACCTTCAGATAATAGGGAACTGAGGCACCATTATAGATACATAAAAAGCAGGTGTGACAACATCCATTATAAGGCAAGAACCTGTAGGGAAAAAAGCCCACAGACCAAGTGTACAAGTAAAAACACTATGACGCTATGAAATCCTTGGAACTGAAACTCGACGATAAGTAGCTGTTCATAATGGAATTACACACTATATTAGGAGATTTTATAAGCACTAGATAATTGCACATACAAAATAATTATAAGATAAGATAAGAAGATAAGAATTCTTTATTTCAGACTACATAGTCCATACATCTAAATTAAAATACGGATATAAAGTAAAACATTGTAAACATAAAAGAACATATATATCATATTTACAAGTATACAGACACATCTACAACAATGGACTGTGCCCTGCATTGTTAAGAATGAAATTAAGTGGCACATTTAAAGAGTAATTTGTTCCATCTACTAATAATATGAGAATTTAAATGAATGTCCTAGTTCCAAAGTGATTTCAATATACAGTTCTCACTATTAGATAGTCTTGTTATCATTGAGAATACATACTTTCTCATTACTTCCTCAAAACTGAATACATTATAATTTACATTATATTTACATTATGAATACATTATAATTTATAGCCCAGACCGAGTGTGAAGTCGCTTAGGCTCCCCATGCAAGTACCTAAATGTTTAATGATGACAAAGTGTTAGTAAATTGTAAAGGCAGAACTTTGTTGGCATAGGAAGAGTTGGAAATAGATTAAGTATACTTTCCTTTGAAGTGAAAAAACTCCTCCAACTTGTAATGGTATATCTTCCACATAGATTCTGGCTTTTGCAAGGTCTCATGACAAGAGCATACATCTTGGCATGAGAGGAAATAGTAACTGAAAGGTTCTTACACTTTGCCACTAATTCTTACACCTAAGGGGATATCACTCTGCCTGACCGCCACACAGGTCAGCAGACAACTCTTAGCTCCCTTTAGCTAAAAGTAGTATCTGGGAGGGCTGGATTTGTTAGGTAGTAGTAGTTCTCCTATTGGTATTATGATTGGGTAACGAATTTAAAAAAGAAATTGTCAACTCTTAATAAGTCATAATTTTTTGTACATTTTCTTTCCAAACTACATTCTTAGTATACGATAAATAACAATATTCAATGAAATTTTTGATCAATGAAAATGTCAAATAAATAAAAACCAAATAAGTTTTTTATCAAGTGAAATTTGTATTTTAGTTCTATCATTTAGCTAGGTGTAAGCATAATGATCATAAATGCAATGTGCCCTCTTGTATTCAAACATAAAATGTGTCAATCTACCATAACAGCTATGTCCGCTAGCATTTTTCTGAGAACCTTATTAAGTGCCAACCATGTCTGATATCTGACTTGTGGAAGTAATTGTTGTATTGTTGCACTGAATTAAAAGCTGACCTCCTCTGTATTATCACATTAATTGCATCTTTTGTATCAAATAAAGGATGTGGAACAAAAGAAAAGTTAAAAGGCATCATATATGCGTAAGATCTTGTGGTCTTGGTCATATGTTGGATGAGCTAATTTCAATTGATCAATCGAGCATTGTTATAAATATTATTGTGTATGTAATATAATTAGACTACCTTAAATTAAACTACTCAGACTTAAATGTTATCAAAGATAGAAAGGGTATCCAAGCAAAATGAATACTTCAAGAAATTAAGAGCTTTGTTTCATATATACGGATCATTGTGGAGAAGTGAGTTTCAGAAAAATCCTGAATTGGCACTTAGAGATATCATCAAGGATGAGAAGACATTTCGTTATTACTTGCAATAAAATCATGGCATCAAAATTTTACTAACTGATGCAGATGATTGTTACAAGAAATAAATGTCGCTTGTTTTTCAAATAAAAGGAAATTTGTTTCATGTGTACCAACAGGTAGTCCGCTTCCCTGCTTATAGACTCCCTGTTTCAAACTCTGCGATAACATAATAAGCAGGGAACCAGACTAATCAACAACAACAAAATTCAGTGATGTAATACACAATGTTTTCGCATACACGTGAAGGCTGTTTAAATCAGTTTTGGATAATGTCAACAATCTTTCAGATGCTGAGCATCTTGAAAGTAGATGTAATTTATATAGAACAATAAACAACTTGTTAGAAAAGCACTTTTTTGAGAATTATTCCCAAAGCATTTATGAAATGAGTATTCAGCCATTAAACAGTGCCATCTCTCCCCCCACCCACACCCATGCTGTTTTGTCCAGTGGGGATGGTATAACTTCTTATTTTTCAGAGGTTCTTCAGCAACTCGTGCCCTCGCTTATAGTGTGGTATATGTTTTTGGACCACATTGTGCACAAGTTATCAAGGGAGAGGTGTATGCTATGGGTTATGTAAAACTGTATTTCATAGCTGATCTTGTCCAAAATCAAGTTCATTTTCTACCGGACCAGAGTCATTGATTCTGGTTTTGTATACAACATGTTTATCTCAGTCTGAGTCCAGAACATTGGAAATTCCCTTTGAAATGATGGATCTGCATGATATTTACCACACTCTGTATTATAAGTTTAGTAACAGACCTTCTAATTATAACTAAGACTTTTCTAGAAATGAACTTTTGGGCTTCATCCTAGTTATTCTTTTGTGTCTTATTTTTTTTTATATAATCTTGTTTACTAGAAAAATTATTTATTCCTGCAATGATATCTGGGCAGAAATCTTTTATGTTGTTGTATTTAGAGTCTGATTTGGGTGAAATTATTTACTATTCTCTGGAAATACAAAGTGCTCAATAATATTCTTGGAACAAGACATTAACTGGGAATTATAGTGAATTCAAGCAGCGGGGGGGTGAACCCTACGACTTTTTTGAGGCCTTATTTATGAAAAATAAAGGTTCCTACAAAGACTGAAAATAAAGTCAATAATGCTAAACCGAGCACATTTCCATACAGGAAAAAAACCAGACCGCGTCAAGGAAATCTTGTGGGTTAGTTACTTGTTCGTTGACGTGTATTTATGCGACTCCTTTACGTACGCATGGTCACACCCTCTCTGCTGCTTTAATTAAATAATTATTATATCAATAATGATTGGTGAAGCTCACTCAGCAATATTAGCTCGAGAACGATTAGAAGCAATACAAAAATATCTTCCACTTTATAACGCCATTAAACAACAACTACAGGCATGTCAACAAACACAAGAAGAATTTGCAGAATCCACAGAAGAATTATTTAAACCTATTACAAAGACTACTAAAGGTCTTTTACCTACACTGGAGAAAACCACTGAAGCAACTGGAAAAATAGCAGAGCGAACTAAGAAAACAAAAAAGATTCTACAAAAACTTCTGGTTGAAATCGCTGCAGCTCAGCCACCGCCAATGCAAGAAGAAATACAACAAGTACTTGAGAGCGTCGATAAAGTTCGTAAGGAGGTCGGTGATATAAGGGATATTGTTGCGCTGAAACCAAAACCAAGACCAAAACTACCAGCTCAATTAACCAAAAAGGGTCGTAAGATACTTCGAGAAAACACTGTAGCGGTTGCCGCAACAGGATATCAACATCGGGATGAATTATTAGATCCAGACACCTTAGATATTCCAGAATCAAAATGGGTTCCTTTTGTATTTCAAAAGTCTCATAATATACCTAAAATCACTGGTGAATATAAGAATAAATTTGCAGAATTTGAGAGACAAGTCGAAGAGGCTAAAAGAGCGTCATTATCCGGAGATATATTATTGACAGAAAAATCATCATTCGGCCCACCTCGTATTGAGGAAGAAGAAACATCTGGAAGTAGTCTTGGCATGGGTACCAGGGGAAGTGGTCTTATTACTCCATGTCCTAACAACGTCCTTGCCGATGTCGATCGATTAGAAATTCTGACTGGTGGAAAACGAGCCAGTAATAATTCTTCAGAAATCATTAATGAAGCAGCTGCTATTTGTCAATGATTATTTACAGGCGGTATCATGGATATTAACGTGTATCGGTCCCTCATCGATGAAATCGCCGATGATTATTACAGCGATTAAGCAGTTAGATATAATTACTATAATAAAATGATCATACATACTTCTCAACGTAGACCAACTATGGTCAGGGTGGTAAATTCAAGATTACCTGTATATGAGACAATTTACGGAGATGGTCTCGGCGATGTTGTTCAGGGCTTATTTTCGAGGATGGCTCCAAAAGTAATACCTGTTGCAAAACAACTCGGCATGAAAGCCACTGACGTTATTCATGATAAAGGTATTGGCGCTGCTGGTGATGTTGCCAGTAAAGCATTCTCGGTGGTCAAGGATAGACTGGCACGATTAATACGACGAAAACCTCAGCCAGTAAAATTACCCAGCACTGAAGTGATGCCTGCAAACGTTAGTAAAATAATAAATCAAGCTGCAAATCAAAAACTAGCAGAGTTAGCTAGTGTACCAATGTCAGAAAAAGAAAAAAATATAACCACAAGTTTGATAGCAGGAAATGGTCTTCGTGTTAGACGAACGCGATAATAATAAAGATGTTCAAACGTATGCCTGATCCCGCATTTGACATGGATGCGCCAGTTCTCAAAGATGAGTCTGTATGTGATTATCAGTATTATTCTTATGACGCACGTGTACCTGACGAACGTGGAAGAATCGAATTACAAGTTCAGGATACAAGCAGATATTTCTTACCCGCTGAGGCATTTATTGAAGTCGAAGGTAGACTTTTAAAACTAGATGGTACAGATTACGGAATTGGTGATCGAGTTGGTTTAGTCAATAATGGTATTATGGCGTTATTCAAAAGTGCCGCATACATGATTGATGGACGAGATATTGAGATTTGTCATAACGACGTCGACGTTGCCACAATGATACTTGGTCTTGCAAGATACAGCGATGATTACTCAATATCAGCTGGTCCATCGATGATGTTTGCCAAAGACATAACTGATCATCCAGAAAACAGAAGTGTAACACTAAATGCAGCTGGGGACACAGTTGTATCAATGAATGAAAATTTCAACTTGGGATTCGCATCACGCCAAGCAATGCTGGGTGACGATGAAAGATTTTCATGTGCGATTCCACTGTCACACATCTTTGGATTCTGCAGAAATGTTAGAAAGGTTATTTTTGGAGCCAAGCACACAACTGTACTCATACGAAAAAATACCGACGATGATGCAATATGGCACGCTGAAGGAGCTAATGATGCTGCAACTAGAGCACTTCATGGAAAAGTTACACTGACAAAACTCACATTGTGGACGCCAGTAATGACACCAGCAATATCTGAAGAACAACAGTTACTTCCTTTTATGGACAGTGGCGGTAAGTCAACGCTATCATGGTTAACAGTGACCACAGATTCTATCCAGAGTAACATTAATGGTTTATTCACATGGCAAATAGCATCACAGCAAGGTGTCTCTGCACCGCGATATATATTTGTTGCATTTCAAGATGTTACGCGAGTAAACTCACAAACACGAAGTATAATGATATTTGACAAACTCGGCATTACTGAAGTTTCTTTGAGAATAAATGGACATCAAGAACCAGCCAAGGATATTTTGTTAAATTTTGAACAAAACAGCATTGCACGTGCGTATCATCGTCTGATGACGTTCATGGGGCGTGATCAAAATGTTGATACTGGTTTACAAATATCCCATCGAGATTTTACAACGCTGTATCAGATCTATTATTTTTCGCTGGAACACTTGGATTTGTTTAGGCAATCTGTCGTTGATATACACTTTCGAGCTCGTGTGACGCGAGGACCTATTGTTAATTACAGAGCAATCGCCGTTATACTCAGCGATAAAACAATGCTACTTGAAGGTGTTGGTGGTCGAATGAAAGTCATTGAAGCTCCAGTAAAAAATATGCAAGCGTTAATTTAAACGCCAGGAATATATCATAAATGTCATACCATCACGTTAGTGTCAGTCTGACTTCTGGTCAGATCAAAAAACTGCAGTCGGCATCAGCGAAAAACTCTGGAACAAAAATAACTATAAAACAAGAACAAATCACAGGTGGTCCGAATAAACTATCATTGACAGAACGCCAGCTCAATCATTTTAATAAATCTAAGCAATTAAAGAAAGGTATATGAGTAGATCTTTCCATGGATGCCATCAAAGACGCAGTCAAGACTGGTGGTATGTTTCCACTTCTTGCAGCTATTCCAGCGTTAATAGCCAATGCAGCCCCAGCTGTTGGAAAAGCAGCTGTGTTAGGTGCTGTTGGGACAGCTGCTGGAATGGCATTAAAGAAAGCAACAGGAAAAGGAATGAAAAAAAAGGAAAGGGTCTGAGACTTCCAGGGTCTCGGCACAGGAGCGGATTAAGAATTCCAGGGACTCGTTAATTTTCCCAATGTCTAATTTTGATTTACTTGATGCTGTTAGGCGATTAAATATAAAAAATTTCAGAGGTGATTTTATGCGTGATCAATTACCGAAAAATCCAAACTCGATTGAAACCGGTATTATTAATCTCGATAAAAACTCTGGTCTGATTGATTCACGTGGAATTGTTTATTTCGATTCGTACGGACTGGCACCACCAAAAGAATTTTTAAAATATGTCAACACAGTACAAAGTACTGCGCTTCAAAATATTCCAGTGTGGTATTCAATGCTACCAACACAAACATTAACGGATCCACCAATATGTGGCCGTGAAGCACTAGCAGTACTTGATGCTGTATCAAGATCTGCGAAACCACCTCATAAAACTGTACACGAATACATGAGTACACGCATTTTAAATAATCGCTAATCATATAATGGTAGATATTTACGGAAGATCAACTAAAACTAAAACCCAACAAGCACCATCCGAAGACTTACTCAAGCGAGTAACAAGGTAGATCAATGATGAATTATCTGACCTGCTCAATCTTGCCAACGTTGATCCAAATGAACTTGTTATATTTCAAAACCATGAAGGAAAATTGAAGACGAGTGATATTTCAATCAACGATATTATTATTCGTAATCGATTATCGCGAGAAGGTCTTGTTGCTGTATATGACAAAGAGGGTAAACTTGTTCCTAGTGTTGTTACTCCGTTGTCGATCCGAGATAGTATATCTGAACGAGTGTTAAAAGCTGGCAATGTAATGAACGGCATCATTAATATGAACAACAATAAAATTATTAATGTAGGTGAACCGACGGATAATCTCGATGCTGCAACAAAAAAATACGTCGACAAGAACAATATTCCGATGACAACTTCATTGTCGACGATCAATGATGGAATAACCGCATTTAGAACTAATTTTTTTATCATATACAACTGTTTATGAATTTTCGCAGAAACGTAAACAAAACCACTAATGAATTTTTTGGAAGTCCACCAATCATTGATATTAAACTCGCAGACGTTAACATGAAACTCAACGATGTAATCAGTGGAATTCCTAATATTGTTCAAAAAATTAATATGATTAAAATTCCTCACGCGCAGATCTACAATAGTATACACAGTATCATCAGGATCATCAACGTGGACACTGAAAAATAACACTATCAAACATACTGCAGAGGTCACTGGTGTGTACAGGCTGTCCGTATTTAGTTCTGCAAAATTTAGGATATTTGCTACATTTCCATGGCGTCATTCTACCGATAATTTTTCTGGAACTGTATCTATTATATTAAATAAAGATACCGAAGAAACATTTACACTGGAACCATCCAATAAGAAAATAACCACAGCATCATACTGGTGGTGTCAGGAATTTGTTTCTGAAACACCTCCATTGTTTTATTAAACAACGACTTAATACAGTATAATGATAGACGTTCAGCGATACAGATACGATCAAGTAACAACATGGCAGAATAAACTAAAAACCATCATCGATGATTGCACAGCAGCGATAGTGAAAATATCGTAAACGTGCGGTTGTCATTGATGTAATCGTTTATTTGGCCTCCGCGATTGTTGCTGGAACCAGCGTAATATTATCAACGTTGACGATGACAACACCGATCGTTGTAACAATCGTTATTTCATCAGCAACCACGATCGCGTGTATTTTTAATATTATTGCAAAGAAGATAAATACGTGCACGAATGAAAAATTGAATGAGTACGCGATAAAAAAAGCATACTGCAATGACCACATATTCCAAAATTATCGTCGATGATTTCTTCATCGCTCAACAATGGAATAATTACCAATGAAGAATTCAATATTTGCGTGAAGATCTATAATGAAGTATTCGATGATGATGACGAAATATCAGGGATTTAGAATAATGAAGTATAAATAATGACTACTACAGCAAATCATCGTTAACACTGCTCCGGTAAAAACCGCAATGATATCAGCGAGTTCAACTAATCCTGAATTCAGTATTAATTTTCCAACTGCAATACCAGCAAGTGAAATAGCATTAGCGCAATTACGGGTTTATTATAGTTGGCCAAATATTAGATCAAAATCATTCGGTGGACTACAACCAAATAAGTTTTTGGTATTTGCAAATAAAAACAAACCCGATGGAACTCCTGACTGGCAAGTAGTCAGTATACCCACAGGAAGTTATCGGATAAAACAGATCAATGAATTCCAGCACAGAATTAAATCCATCACAGGAAAAGAATCAAAGATAGCCATTACCGTCCATGAACCAACGCTGTCATCCACGACAGAAATATTGTCACTGGATTACGGCGTTGACATTTATCAGTCCTCAATCAGATCAGTGCTAGGATGGCCTGAAATCGCGCCGGAATATCAAAGACCACCAGAACTGGTCAAAGATGAATTTCTCATAACAGAGAAAAAATTTATAAAATTTCCAGAATATTATCGCAGGAAAAGTCCTTATGATCTTAATCTTTCTTGGTTAGGACCCGACTATCCATCATTTGATACTGACAGCAATGGAACAAAAATTCCTGAGTATCCTCATTGGATAAATTATGTGGAATTGAAACCAATAAAAAAAGATATTTTTCTTAAAGGATATATTGACACCTATGTTACTCTGATTGATCTTGAATACAATAATAAAATTACTGATTTAAAGAATCTCTTTTTGTCATTATCACAAATCTACAGCGAAGGTACAAAACAACAGATCATTGAAACAATACTACATTTACATAAAGTTAGATCAAATCTGAATATTATTAATCGATCCATTATCTTAAAAGTGATTAAGAGCGAAGCAGCAATACAAGACGTTTTTGTTGATCATTATAAAATAACCAGGGATATATTACCAACATTTGTGATACCAGAACTCGATACGGATGGATTAAAAAAGAGACTTACTGATGTTATTGACAATTATTTTCCCAAGATCCTTGAATCATGGAGAAAAATAGGTCCACCATCAAGTATTCTCCGATACAACAATGATCCATATGGTGGTGGCTGTCATGTTTTGCCGGGAATTGTAAATATAACATCAATGATCATGATCAATCTAGTATGTGACGCCATCAACGGCATTTATCAAGTTGACACTGAAAAATCCAATCAGGCCCAACAAGGATACATTCTGTATTCATTTACACCTCACATACCCCCAGGCTATTTGATTGTATCAGAACCAATCAACGTTGTTTATCTATGTTGTCATAGTCGTCTTTTATCGTGGATACATTTCAAACTTACTGACCAGAATGGCCACTTGCTCGATCTTAGGTCTGAAACGTTAAGTATAAATCTGTATGTAAGATTGTAGAGAGTCATCGTAGAAAACACCGGTGACAACGTCCTTGACAACGTCACCGAGTAAAAAAAAATGTTCCCGTCAACGTTGTCTGGGGCGCTCAAGCAAAAACAAATCTGTCAATGAATTATTTCTTTTTATCATCCTTGACTAAGTCCGTGATTACATCACGGGGGTCAGAAATTCTTGTTTAGCCGGTACCACAGTCACGGTGACACTATTGGTTTCATTGTCAACGTCACTACAGTCACTTTCACTGGTGACAACGTCACTATGATTAGAGCCACACTCTGTGTTATCCTTCGCCAGTAACTCTTCCGTCATCAACTCCGTCGGTGACACAGTCACTGACATAATATCTCTCAACTGTTTTACGTTGGCGTGTACAATTTTTTTCGTTTCGTATTTGTGAGATAATTCTGACCTAACTGCTTCAATTGAATGTGCCACAGGAACAAATAATTTCACCTGCGTGTCTGTAATTGCTGCCAACGACTGTAACATCGCCTGTTGGATCAACTTTATGAATCTATAATCAGAGGGCAGCGTATACCTATTCGATGATCGCCGAAGTTGCAATGATTCAAAATCGCTCATAATTTTTTCAGGATCAAGTTTATTAGATATTTTTATACCTTCGCGTTGTAGTTGCTTGATAGCAGCAATAATAGTATTAATATTTTCATGATTCATTATATAATACATATTTGTTTAAATAAAAATATATTTCTGATTTAATATAAAAATATATTTCTGAATAAATGTCAACGCGGTATTGTATACTGGAATGTGATTTTTTGCTTAAATTTCTTCGAAAATGCTGATTTAGTTATATTATCTGCAACAGGTCGCACTGAAGGTATGCAAATGTCAAAATACTTAACAGCAAAAGTCATCGATGGGAAGATTATTTTTTTACCTGTTTCTGTGTTTGTGGATATAACGGACTTAGGAGATTTATTACCATGACCGGTTCTTCCGAATTTACAATTCTGACTTTGTGTAACGATATGTAAATTTTCCAAAGAATTATCTCTCGGATCTGAATTGATATGATCAACTACAAATCCGTCTTTGATCGGACCATAAAAACACTCGTAGATGAATCTATGATAGAGATAATTTTTATTTTTTTCAGCGCTAAACACAATATATCCAGTATTAATAATAGATCCATTAATTGGTCTCTTGATTTACAGTTTCTGATTATACCACTAAGAAATGCCAAGTAATTCTTAATGATGGAATGTCTCACAAATTCATTTTGTTCCATTTATACATAATTCATTCTTCTAAATGATTATTTTGAAATCTAACCAAATAATCCTCTATGGTTTTTAACGGAGATTCATTATTATATTTTTTATCGTAATATCGTTTAAGCTCTCTGTATTTCTTACCACCGCATTGTATGCCTGAAACTTTGCATGTGGTAACCACAGAATTCATTTACGCATGATTTGTTACAACGAGAAGAAAATCCCATCATAAGCCAGTTGCATTTGTTATTTGCTTGTATCATTATATATATAATTAAGGTTTAATTAAACATATATTTGCCTTAATTATAGTATTGAGGAATTTGAGAGATTATCCGCAATTGCACCTTCCAGAGCAAGATTCGATCTTGACAAACTCAATGACTTTGTCATCGGAAAATACTCAATGCAAGACCTAGCTTTGATGAATGATGATATAACCAATCGTATTCGTGAAGCTAAGAAGGAATTCCGGGATGATGGTGCTACTCATACTTGGTCAACATTTAGGATCAGAGATATCATCGATTCTAGAATGAATGAAAAATGAGGACGAAGTATTATCAATTACCTTGATAATCAGCGATATATTATTCTGATCAAATTTATCATGCAGACAGATGACGGCACTTGGATTATCCGTGACAAACGTGAACCTGTACGCTTTACTGGAAATAATACTGTTATATTGGATAAAAAATCCAAGCCCGGTGTACTGACTGGTATTGATAAACCGTATTATGAACGAGCATATCCTGTAACCGCAGTTGTTTATGCGATATATCCGCTAAATGATAAACCCAGCGCTGATGATCTCAAACCGATGAAATTTTCCTCAACGGTGACTCCGTCACTGTCGACGGAGTCCTTGACAGAGTCAAGGGGGCTAAATTGTGTAGCTGAGCGAGTTACAGAACATTTCAAAAAAGCGGTACGCGGAAACGGTTTAACATATCTAAGACATAAAAAATAAGCGAGTGGGCAGAAACAGTTAAAAACACTGGAGCATCTATCAGCGACGTCACTAAACTAGAAAAACAATTAACATTTCCAATCACGGTGAAAACAATAACGGAAGAGATTTTATACCTGCCGAAATATACAAAAAATGGAGCCCCCATAATGCTCATTGATCATAACGCACACACATGGACCGTGGCAGTGACAATATTTCCACGAGACAGAACAGTTAAATTCTACCACGGTGTTATATTTGACGTTATCAATGATATTAGTAAGAATGACCCTGTGTCCATGTGGTTATTTAATAGTTCCGATGATGAAAATTATGATCAGTTTGTAAAACCTAATGGAGAAATTTATCGTACAGAATCTCTCCACGAGGAAATGAAAAATCTTGCTTGGAAATATACCCGTGACATAGTCACCATCGAACAATTACTAAGTAATTGTTTCACCGTTCCATCGGTTGCGGCTCACATTGCTCAGGAGAAAAATTCATGGAAACCTACAAGATGGGAATTTCTTGAAGACATTCAGCGCAGTTGTGTCGAATACGGATACGGTGGATTATGGAATACTCGACACAATTACGGTGGCTTTATATCAATTGATATGGTAGCATGTTATCCTGGAAGTTTTCTTGGATACGGAGAATGTTCCAAATACTTTGCATGGTTTGGACACCCCCGACACTTGATGACCAGAGTTGCAATAAACGGACCATTACCTGATTTTGACTTGACCGGATTTGCTTGTATAGAGTCAATCGAGTTTTGCAGGGATCTCCATCCGATTGTTTATGCATGGAAGACATTTCTCAGAGCGACATTGGGCTCCAATAGTATTGTTACAATATATGCTCGATGTAAAAATATTAATGCCATTGAGCATAACTGAAGCCATTATATCGTATCGTCCACAGAAACAAGTTTGGTTACCACAACCAGACAAATTTGATGCGGAAAGTGACGTCAGGGAAAAATTTCCTGACCTTGGCAAGGATGATATTGCTAAACCTATCAGTAATGTGTCTACGTACAAAAAGAAAATAATGAGAAAATTGCCAAAGATCTTGGTAGGAAAATAATTGGTAAGTTTACTCAGGGTGGTGAGTGTGATCATAAACAAACATGTACAAGATTAATCATGGATGATGCTGAACTTGATTTTATAATCATTGATACAATGAAAAAAAACACATTTATAAATCGGAGTAGCGCTTGCCTATCGAACGGGAAAAATTTAGGTACAATTGTGAGTTATACTGATGGTGAATCACCGCAGTTTACTCATTTAAGATCTTCCATGCTCGCGTACATTTCGATAAATTTAACGTTGATGATAAACAGATTCCTTCGTTACGAGGTCAGAGTTGTCACAGATTCGTTTAATGTAGATAAAAAATATTTAGATTTGATAAAATCGCTACTTGCTAATAATGAATGGGGATCATGGAGAATAAAACGCGAAAACATCCTTGACTATTCTAAATCCGCAGACGTTAAAATCGCAGAGAAATATTACAAGAATAACAATCAGATATTAGCATCGACGGCACCATCTGTATTTGATCCGGTATCCCTGCATAAAACTGTTTATCTCAACGGGCCTGGAGGTTCTGGAAAAACAACACGTGCGATTGAATTATTTAGAAACACAGACATGATTGCTTTAACACCCACACACAGGCTCGCCAGAGAAACGAAACAACGAGGAGTAAAATCGTGTATGTATCATAGTTTTTTCAGATGGTCTGGAGGTGATGATTGGACTCCAGCGCGAATGGGTGATAAATATATACCCCGGATAATCATCTGTGATGAAATTTGTACAGTTTCGTTGGCTGTTATTGAAAAATACCGCTGTGATAATGTGTGGTGATCATGGTCAACCACCACCCTTTGTTGGAGAGTCTCCAGACAAATGGTTAAGCGCATTTGTGGATTATTATGAAGAAATAACCGATGATCATAGAGCTATTGCTGATACCCTGAAAACGTTTAAAAGATTAATTCGATTACAACCAGATATAATACAATGTGAGATAGCGCGTAAGGTAATTCCGGAAACTCCTGTGAATGATTTTTGGAATTCGTGGACACCAAATGATTTAATAGTTGCGAGTAGAAAAATAGTTCATGATACGTTGCAAGAAAAATTATTTTTGTTACATAAAGAAAAATTTTCAAATCTACCTGTACCATTGTGTTATCGCCCGGCAGATACTTGACGACAGAACATTGATGTTGAAATTCCAGTGTTACGTATCTGCTCGTTCAAAGTAACACAAAGAAAGAGTGAAGACAACAAGCTTTGTAAACTTTAACAAAAATAATTTATTTCCCTAGAAAACACGGTGAAAAGGTAAAAATATGAAACAAGACATAAGATTTACGAAGAAGATCCAAAAATATGTCCTAAAATTGTGAAAAACACTTAAGTCCTGTGAATACACAGTTCTAATTTGATATAGACTGAATCTCAGTTCCGTTCCAAGATGGCGGATGATGACGTCAGACGAAGGCTGACACAAAATGTCCAGAATTTTCACTGAATCACAAATTGTATTGTTCTGCTCCAATTTAGAAATAATTTCAACAAATGTCTTTGTCCAAAACCAGTAGGGTTGTTCTCCAGGGAAAATAATTATTTAGAAAGTAGATGAGGTACAGCTACCACCACTAACAATACACATGTTGTTCCTCATACGTATGAATGAACAAACACCTCTTTCCAGCACAGAAATACCTTTTCCTTAAGGTATTATAAACTCTACAAGATGTTATGATGTGACTCTCAACTATGACTGACTACGACTACGACTGAAAATTTCTTACAGGTAACTGAGCATTTAAAACAAGCTAATACGTCATTTCATGTACACATGCACGAAGGACACGTGTGATTTCGAAATCACACCTGGGCATTACAAAAGCGTAAACAAGTATAATTAGTAATGACGTAGTTACAGCCAATCATTTACACAGCTTTTCCCGACTGTTTACTTGCAACGACAAACTATCATACAAAAATCGTGCTTACACGAGTCACATTTACGTTTTAAATAAATACGATGTTTTAACAAACTATTAGACCCATGCAAACATACTCATCATAATAAAAATAACTACATTTAATGATATAAAAATAAAATAAAAATGAAACAAAGAATTAGAAGAATTTAAATTTTAACACTTATGTAATTTAACTACAGGGTCGTAACACTTTCCCCCATAAAGAAAAAAGAAAGATTTATGTAATAAAGCTTTCTTTTTTACCAGATGTAAACTGTACATGAGGTAAAACAAATTTACATAAGAAGAACTCTTATGAATTTACACAAAGGTGTCTATGAAAATGACATTTCTATACACGGGAAAGTGCATCTGCAATTAAATTGTCTTTTCCTTTAATGTGCCTGATATCAAGATTGTACTCTTGCAAAAATAAACTCCATCTCAACAGTCTTTGATTTTTATTTTTCATTCTGCTGATGAAAGTAAAGGGGTTGTGATCACTAAACACAACAACCGGAGAAGGAGCCGAGCTAACATAAACTTCAAAATGCTGTAATGCTAGCATTAAAGCCAAGCATTCCTTCTCGATTGTTGAGTAGTTTCTTTGGTGTTTATTTAATTTCTTAGAGAAGTAACACACTGGGTGTTCAACACCATTTTTTGTCATCTTGAAGCAAAACTGCTCCAACCCCAACATCACTTGCATCCACAGATAGTTTGAATGGTTGACTGAAATCTGGAGCTGTTAAAACTGGTGCACTTTTAAGTATGGCCTTTAATCTATCGAAAGCCTCTTGACATTTTTCAGTCCAAAGAAACTTTTTTTTCTTTCTCAACAAGTTTGTCAGAGGTTCAACAATATCAGAAAAATTAGAACAAAATTTGCGATAGTACCCAGCCATACCCAAAAATCGCATCAGCTGTTTTTTACTGACAGGCACAGGAAATTCAGAAATAGCCTTGACCTTAGCATCTATAGGTTTCATTTGACCATGTCCCACAATATGTCCTAGAAAAGTAACACATGCACGGCAGAACTCACTTTTAGATAAATTAATAGTCAAATATGCATCCGTGAGTCTGTCGAAGAACCTCCGAATCATGGCTAGATGTTCTTTCCAGGTGTTGTTGTAGATGATGACATCATCAATATAGGCATCACAATTGTCTCGACCAAAAGTAATCATATTCATAAGGCGTTGAAAAGTACTTGGAGAACCCTTCATCCCAAATGGCATTACTTTATACTGGTAGAGTCCATCTGGAGTCACAAATGCCGAAATTTCTTTTGCTCTTTCCGTTAGTGGAATTTGCCAAAAACCCTTCAGGAGGTCGAGTTTAGTGACGTATTTGGCATTTCCAATTTTGTCGATACAGTCATCGATTCTCGGCAATGGAAATGAGTCTGTTTTTGTCACACTGTTCACCTTCCTATAATCCTTACACATTCGGAAAGTTTTATCCGGTTTCAGAACAAGAATGCACGGTGAACTCCAATCACTCTTAATGGGCTCTATAGAATCATTTTCCAGTAAATACTGAATCTCTTTTTTCATGTATTCCTGTTTAAAAGGATTCATTCTGTATGGGTGTTGTTTCATGGGTTTTGAATCAACTATTTCAACGTCGTGAAAAATTTTGTTTGTCCTTGTAGGCACGTCTGGAAACAAGTGCTCATATTCAGACAATACTTGTTTAAGTTCACTTTTTTCTTGTTTTTGTAAATGAGAAAGTTTCTGGTCTAGATTTTCCATAACTTTGAATTCCGAAGATTTGTTGTTCCAAGATCTGATGAATCCAACAGAATTCTTTCATTCAAATCCTCAGTTGGTGGGACAGGTACAACTAAATTAATTGCATGATTTACCTGGCTATTTCTTTTAAAATAGCATTAATTTACTTAGACCAGAGTACTAATTATTATAATTTAACTCATTCATTTTCTTCTTTACTTTGTAAGGGCCATACAATCTAACTTGAAGAAAATTCTGCAGAATGAGCAAGAGAGAATGGACTTTATTACAGGACTCATATATTCTCTCTAGTATACTTTGGTGAAACCATAGTTTCACTTTTGACTTGAACTGCTGAATGCCAAATTCAAGTATAACAAGCTGGAACATTCCAGACTTGAAATTTGACCTTTGACCAGATTGAACAAATTTGAGAAGGCCAAATTGAGTAAAATTCCGCAACGGAATTACCTTTGGAAAACTTGTTGACGCACACTTGATGGCCAACAAATTTTGGTTACCTGACTTGGTCTTTGGTAAGTTGTTAGTCCTAACACAATCTCCCATAGTTCTACTGAATGGTTCGTCAAATGCAGGAATTGGCTGCAGATGAGCTTTAGGTATCTTTTGATTTGGTTTTCCTACCATTTGACAAGTATGACAAGATCTACAAAACTTGCACACATCACTTTTAATTTTTGGCCAATAGAAGTGAGTCAAGATCTTGTGATACATTTTATTTATCCCTAAATGACCAGCCATAGGAGTTTCATGGGCCAAACTAAGTATTTCCTGTCTGTAAGGTTTCGGAACCACAATCTGATATTTTACTGACCATTCATCACCAGCAGGTACCTCGAGAGGTCTCCATTTTCTCATAAGGACTTTTTTTTGATGAAGTAACAGACAGGTACTTCAGTAGCTTCAGTTTCACTAACAGCCCGCTGAAACAAACAGGAGATCTCAGGATTCTTCTCCTGTTCGACGACAAGTGATTGTCGTTTATCACCCTGTTCAGATAAAAGAGAATGAGTATTCAAAAGAGGATCACTATGATCAATACCTTTTGACTGATCCAAATTAGAAGTGAAAGTGGCCTCATCAAAAGCCTGACCAATACAAGTGTCAGCTAAAGGAATACTTTCCTTATCAAAATCATTCTCAAGAGCTTTCTTTGCCATAGCTCTGGTAACTGCACAAGCTGGGAATAAATCAGGGATTTCTTTTTCAATAGGATCAACTTTCTGATCCAAAGAAGGCTTGTCAGTTACAAATGGATTAACCACAACCTTGTCTCCAGCTAAGTCATTGCCTAGCAACAAATGAATGCCCTCAGCGGGTAAAGTAGACACTACACCGACTGTCACAGGTCCTGAAACTAAGTCTGATGACAAATTAACAGAATGGAGAGGAACATTAACAAAGCCGCACTCTACTCCCTGAATGAGAACATTCTCATTAGAACAGGTCTTCTCAGAAGAAGGCAAAATACCTGAAACTAAAAGACTCTGAGAAGCTCCTGTATCCCTCAAAATTTTAATAGGGATAGGATTGGCCGAATCACCCAAGAGTGATATAGAACCCTTTGACATGAATGGTTCAAAATTCTCCATAAGAAAATCAGACTGAGGTTTTTCAAACCCAACAAATGTATTGTTTTCAATACATGACCATGACCTTGACCTCTTAGCAATAAGAGCATTTGGGATAGGTCTATTTTGATTCTGATGCCTATATTTCAATTTGACGCAATCAGAAATGACGTGTCCTTTTCTCTTACAATAGGTACACGTAGGAATAGACAAGGACTTTGAATCAAGTCTCTCAGAGGCTTGATTTTCAGAATTTGTGCCAGATTGATTTTTACTGAGAGTCGTATTTGGTTGAAACACCTTTCTATCCGTGGACTGCTGAGTGAAAGATTTGCTTACAGCAGGAACTTTATGAGTTAAGGAATACTTATCAGCAGCAAGAGCAGCATTTTCCAAGGTTTTGACCTCATGATCTTCAAGGTGATTTTTGATATCACTAGGAATACAGTTTTTAAACTCTTCAAGTAATACCAGTTGTTCGAGTCTTTCATAATCATGTTCAATTTTCTCAGACAGACACCATCTCTTGAACAACTGTTCTTTTTCTCTAGCAAATTCAACATAAGTGTGTCTAGTTTCTTTTTTGTAGTTTCTGAACTTTTGCCGATAAGCCTCAGGGATTAACTCGTAACCCTTCAAGATGCATTCCTTAACCAAATCGTAATCAGAACTTTGTTGTACTGACAGAAATATATAGACATCTCTGGCCTTGCCATAAAGTACGCTCTGCAATAATTGAGTCCAATACTCTCTTGGCTATTTTGAATTTGCAACAATTGTTTCAAATCGAAGAAGAATTCTCTCCATTTTTAACACTGTGAAAGAAAGCCTGTTGTTTTCACTAAAATTTCAAATAAAATGTGATTTGAACTAGGGGAATTTAAATTTCAATTTTTAGCCAATTTCATATATCAGCCAATTTCATATATCCTTCCCGGACGAGCAACCCAATTTCTTTATGTTATGTATCTGCTCGTTCAAAGTAACACAAAGAAAGAGTGAAGACAACAAGCTTTGTAAACTTTAACAAAAATAATTTATTTCCCTAGAAAACACGGTGAAAAGGTAAAAATATGAAACAAGACATAAGATTTACGAAGAAGATCCAAAAATATGTCCTAAAATTGTGAAAAACACTTAAGTCCTGTGAATACACAGTTCTAATTTGATATAGACTGAATCTCAGTTCCGTTCCAAGATGGCGGATGATGACGTCAGACGAAGGCTGACACAAAATGTCCAGAATTTTCACTGAATCACAAATTGTATTGTTCTGCTCCAATTTAGAAATAATTTCAACAAATGTCTTTGTCCAAAACCAGTAGGGTTGTTCTCCAGGGAAAATAATTATTTAGAAAGTAGATGAGGTACAGCTACTACCACTAACAATACACATGTTGTTCCTCATACGTATGAATGAACAAACACCTCTTTCCAGCACAGAAATACCTTTTCCTTAAGGTATTATAAACTCTACAAGATGTTATGATGTGACTCTCAACTATGACTGACTACGACTACGACTGAAAATTTCTTACAGGTAACTGAGCATTTAAAACAAGCTAATACGTCATTTCATGTACACATGCACGAAGGACACGTGTGATTTCGAAATCACACCTGGGCATTACAAAAGCGTAAACAAGTATAATTAGTATTGATGTAGTTACAGCCAATCATTTACACAGCTTTTCCCGACTGTTTACTTGCAACGACAAACTATCATACAAAAATTGTGCTTACACGAGTCACATTTACGTTTTAAATAAATACGATGTTTTAACAAACTATTAGACCCATGCAAACATAATCATCATAATAAAAATAACTACATTTAATGATATAAAAATAAAATAAAAATGAAACAAAGAATTAGAAGAATTTAAATTTTAACACATACGTAATTTAACTACAGGGTCGTAACACCAGGAAGTGTCCAGAAACAAAATCTTGTATTAAATGATATTGTTTTGGTTGATGTGGATGTTGTTGAAAATGCGCTGAGTATGAATAACTCACCGTGGAAGCTAGGATACGCTATAACAATTCACTCATCACAAGGATTAACTATCGCTGATACAAATATCTGGAATATCGATGATTACATCAAGTGGTCAAATTTAGTTTATCTCACAGTATCTAGAGTCAGAAGAATCTCTCAGTTACACAGAGTTGTCATAGACTTCACAGAAAATAATAATCAAACTGTTAGTGACGAAGTAATAAGAAAAAAATTATCCAGTTATAAACGATGTGATAAAAAAAATAATCATGACTTTGATGTCGATGTTGAATTTATTATGACGCTAAAACAACAACAGAATAATCGTTGTGTAATTTGTAATTGTCACATATTGTGGAAGTATTTGAGTAATAATCCAAAACAATTTACCGTGGATAGAATTAATAGTGATCTCAGTCATACACGTGGTAATGTCATACTGACATGTCTTGAATGCAATCGACGTCGGGGTTCCAATTTACAGAAGTGAACGCGGTGGTAATTGTGTATCCGTAGGAATTACTTGTAATTGTTCACATACAAATCCACGCTAAGGAGCAGTTGAATCTAGTCTGTAGATTGCAGGCCTACCCGTGGATCTAACCATGCTAGAAATCTTATGTAGTCACACTCCAGATAGGATCAGTTGCTCTTTTTTTACCTCCTTCAAGTTCACCAGGTTCATATAGATATCTTACAGTCACATTGCCTAATACTGGTTGAGATTGTATGATTTTGTTCCAAGGTATTATATATTTTTCCGTAATCGCATCAATCGGTTTCATAGAAATTGAACGAGTAATCTCATTATTTAACGCAGCTATCACACTTGGTAATCTTGCAACCCATTCACGAGATCTCTTGTCGCTCTGAATTATTTCCTTTGCATACTGATATCCAAATAACCGCTCAGCAAGTGTTCAATTAAATCGTTCAACTATTGCCTGATCACGATGAATTGCTGTGTGTCCTCGTCTGATTTTCACATTATGTTGCTTCATCAGCGATGATACTGCACCAAGAAATTCTTTGCCAGGATCAACCTGTAATAGTTGTGGCCATTGTAGACCACCTCGTTGATAAATTCGCTCAAACGCAGATGCAACTTCAGATGCTGTTTTTGTTGATAGCGGTTCTGCTTCTTTATATCTACTTGCATCGTCAACGACTGTTAATGCGTATTTGTATGTGTGCGATCCGCTGGCAGATCGATGACGTCCACGTGTTTTAATAGTATCATGTGGTAAAAACAAAATATCTGCTTGATGAACTTCATTGGGAACGCTGACATCAAAATGCGCGTACTGAATTTTTTTAGGTGGACATAGATAAAAATTTGCCATATTGCCTGTCATGCTAACCACGCTGCAGCAGCAGCACGTGAGACTTTTGTTGCTTCAGAGAGTTTACCAATTGCTGCTTTACCTCTCCAATATCCTCTTGGGGAATAATAAACAGATTCCATTATTATGATAATAATCAGTTGATTAATTATCAGCCCCTAGCATTAGTTTACCCTTCATCGCAGATTTCACAAGAACACTAACAAGTCTTTCTCTGAGAGATTTATCAGGTATTGAATTTAACGCATGAATCAATTTCACATCTGCATGGTGTCTTTGTTGTAAATCCTTGCTTCGATACGCAACATCATGAACGTAACATGATTGATCGATTTTATTTACTGGATATTCCCCTGGTTTTGGCTGGTCTTGGTTATCGAGCCGAACGTCAAGTCGAGTTCCAGGACCACAATAATTATAGCCTGGTAAGTGTTTTTCTCCAGGATATTTCGCCCATGGAGTGCCTGATAATTTTCCCAACAAAGTAGCAATATCACTGCCGGTTTTTGTTTTAGACGAAATAAATTTAAATTTTTTTATGCCACATATTGCACATTTACCTGTTTGTGCGAGTCTTTTATTTTTTGTCGTCATTGTAGTCAATTCAATAGTTGGGGTGGATGCCTTACATCGAACACAATATAAACTCATATTATTTATCATATGGATATAATTGACTTTTCGGCGACAAGAAAACAAGAGCCAGTCAAGCATCACCCAGCACTGCCAAATTCTATCAGAGCAATTATAATAGGTCCATCTGGATCAGGCAAAACACAATTATTGCTTAATTTGATAATGAGATGGCTCAAGTGGAATAAATTATATTTAGTAGCTCCATCCGTGGATGATCAACGATGCTATGAAGTACTTAAAGATTTTAATGAAAATGCAGCGTTGTTCAATGAAAACAGCGTCAATATTATTGATTTTATTACCGATATTGATGAAGCCCCCTCCATAGATGACCTTGATGGATTTATTAACAATCTTGTAGTATACAATGATGTGATGCTGGATAAACAATCAAATCCTGCCCAGATATTTTCTCAAGGCAGACATAAAAACACAGATGTGATTTATGTTACCCAGCAGTATACACAAATTCCAAAAGTGATCAGAGATAACTGTAATATTTTAGTTGTGTTTAATGGAGTCGATACACACACGCTGCGAAATATTCATCAAACTTGGTGTTCAGGGGATATGGACATGATTAAATTTAAAAATTTCTTTTCAAAAGCACAAGCTACCCCCCCCCCCATGGATTTATCACAATAAATTTACATGATCCTAGGTCGAGGTATCATATAGGCTTAGATAAAATTTTTGGTCCTTGATACGTTCAGCGGAGGAAATAACTCTGTCAGATAAACAATAGAGTAATTAAGCAGTTATTTCCCACTTGACATTGTCAAGGGTATCTTACTGCGCAAATGAGCACATATATAGATCGTCTGCATGCACACACCGCAGTTATACAACATGTAGATTCAGTAACTGTATCTGTGTTTAGAGAAAATACCTATGAAAAAAGTACTTACTCCATTGATAGAAATCACTGTAATCATGGACATAGTGAATATATATAACTGAGTATTGCCTAGAACAGATTGTAAACTACATCAGTATTGATTTATGCATGTAAGATTTCGCAATTTTATTCAGAATCTGTTGAGTATATACTAATCGCCCTTGACTCAGCCAAGGGGAATTTAATGCTAGGTAACTATATGATTATTTTTGAAACGTATATTTGTAACTGGAGATCATAGTGTATTGGTTAACGCGTCTGACTCTCATACTTGAGGCCCGTGGTTCGATTCCCCGTACCAGACATATTGTCGGGGGTGGCGATCCGAGGCCATTTTTTCTAATAATTGGGGGTCTGCGACCCATTCGCTCAAACTTCAACAGAAAAAAACACTCTCCCACCATGTCACCATGTGGTGGGTGCACTTTTGCACTCCCTAGGGTTGATTATGGGGGAGAGTGTGCAAAATCTGTTGAACGTAGAGAAGGCCCCCGTTTGTGTATGTACTGTTTCTTAGAGATAAGTTTGTGTTTGTGCTGTCCACTAAAGATAAGATTACATGTTGTACTGTCCCTAGAGATAAGTTAGAATTAAGATTATATATGTATTCTCTGGACCTTCTAGGATGTTGTTTGGCAACCTAGGGGTTCACATGGGGATTATTTTGAATGCCCCTGAGCCTGCTAGGATGTCCGTTTGGCAACCTACGGGTTCACATGGGGTTGTGATGTTTTGTAAATATTTTTTTCTTCAGATTTTAGAAATATATTTATATATTCAGAAATAATTATTTAATTACAGCAGCAGAGAGGGTGCGACACGCATATGTAAAAGAGTCGCATAAATACACATCAACGAACGAATAACTAACCCACAAGATTTCCTCGACGCAGTCTGTTTTTTTTCCCATATGGAAATGTGCTCAGTTTAGAGTTATTGACTTTATTTTCAGTCTTTGTAGGAACCTTTATTTTTCATAAATAAGGCCTCAAAAAAGTTGTAGGGTTCACCCCCCCCCTCCCCCTGCTGCTATTCAAACAAGGAAACCTTGGATTAAATTACTGTGATTCAACAAAAGACTGTTGGCAAATCAATACAATTCTGACCATAGGTACATTAGTATGTTAGAGACTACTGGCCACTATAGGCAGATCAACACCTTCAGCATTGAAAACTGTTTGCAATACCACTCAAGATTATTCAGAACTTTATTCATTAGGACTAGTATTAGTAATTCTATGATTATTTGGGATTTAATTCACATACTAAGTTCTTTTTTCACTTTTCACATTGTATTCTAGGGAAATACATTATTTGCTGAATTTTACAAAGCTTGCTGCTTCTCACTCTTTTCTATTACTTATTTTAAGACCATACAGTCGTAATTCCAGCTAAAACAGTAGGCATACAGTGTGCAAAAACCCTATGTAATCATGACCTTAATCAAGCTGCATCCCCTCACCTAGTTTCATGATTCTAGGTATAACAGTATGTACACAAGATGAAAACAACCCATGCTAAATGCAAAAATTTAGCCAAGAATGTACAAATAAGATACATGTACAAAGGTAGCCTCCTTAGTCGCCTCCCCTGGAGTAGGTGGTATAAAACCCAATTCAAATTGCTCCCTATGACCATGGAAGAAGGAATGATTGAGATGCAGTTTGGCAATATGTATGTATATGCTTTTATATGTGCAGATGACAACACTACTGCCTGGGGCAGTACAACAACTCTCCTCCAATTTATAGTGGTGAACTACAAATGAACAGTTATTATTACTAAAACAAAAAATTCAAAAGAAAAAAAGATTCATTACATTAATTTTTTTTCTGGGATGGGAGGTGTTGTAAAACTACTTTTATTATGTAATACTTATGTGCTACTACTGGATTACTTAATATTTCTAGGATACCAAGTTCCCAGTCCATGCTAAATATTCCCTCCTCCAATATGTAACTGGGGGATCAGATTTAAAAAAAAAAAAAAAAACATGATCCCAGCCTGATTCAATAGCCATAGCCAATATATGGAATGCCCTCCTCTTTTGACTTGGACCAAGACTACAAAGACATCAGAGTGGGGTGGGAGAAGGCAATCTTTGCAACAGTAGCATAATTAAAATTGGTCCCACCCACAAGCAGCAGTAAACCATGCCTACTACTACTGCATTGCAGAATTTACCAGTTAGGGGGGTAAAAGATAGCTCCAAACAAAACTATTATACGAAAACAATGCACATACCCTTTTGGAAGTACAGTTCACTATTCTAAGATGTTAGATAGCTTGACCACATGTTGTGCTGTCATGATTGGACCCAATGTGTGAATGCTTAAAGGCTACCCTCATTACATCATCCAAAGAGGAGTGATTCAAGTAGGCCCACTCAAAGCTGCAAACTCCAGTGTAAAATATACTGACTGCTTATGACAAAAGTGCTGATTTCCAGGAACAAATGCTGATTTTTAAAACAATAATGCATATGTAACTATTTACAACATCTATAACCATCAGTAAAGTAGGACAATAGCTTAGTTAACTATTTAATGTCAAAGATGCAAGTGTTGCACTCTTGTACCTTCTGAGTAAGCCATTAGACAAAGGCTGTTTATAGGAGCCTTTTCCACACCTTGTTTTTTCAATCATTATCAATTCCAATGTACCATCATTCATTGATGATCTGAATTCTGTGCAACTGTCTCCTTGTTGATCAACTGTTCATATATTGACAAGCATTTGTTTACCAAGGGTTCGTCAGATTTTTTTCTGGTCTTGATTGTCAGTTTGAGGTTTGATAGTCAACCTTTGTGCTGAAGGAGACTTAATGTTAAAAGATACTGCACATTTGAACCACAAAGTTTAGGTATATTTTGTTTCACTGGGATACTAAATAAACATTTTTGAAGTGATTCATTTTGTACTGGGTTTCCTTCCTACTGAAAGCACAGAGATAGTGGTAGAAGTACATGGCTTGGATTTCTGCTTTGCTTGGAGAAGGACATTAACCTCCTCTGTGAACAAAGATGTGAGAGGTTCCCATTGTTCCAGTAACCCATTAATACATGGGCCAAGAGACAGCCATGTGGTACACATTTTAAAATTTTATGCACTTTGACCTCATAAAGGCTTTGTAACTCCTGGAATCTATGCACTCTCTTGGCACTTTTATTCATGTAATAGAAAATGTCAAATAGCAGTTCATCCATGCTTATGGGTAAAGCATAAGCTGCTTATAGTGCAGCCAAGTTGATATGACTGCATGCGCATCCAATGGCAATAATATCTGGTTACTTTTGTATGATAAAAGAAATTACCCCTTTCATTTCGCCCATCATTCTTGATGAATTATCTGATACAAATCCAATGACACTTGCCCATGGTATGTCCAAATGCAACAGTTCATTGCTTATCATATTGAAAATATTTTATCCAGTTGATGTACATGTATTCAATCTTGATACTAAAAGCAATCCAGTCATAATCTTTTCATTTGCAGGATCACAGACATCAAGAGGATAAAGCTAGCTGCTTGAATCATTTACTCCATAAGTACCAATCTGAATACTACATCTATGAAATGAAAAGAAAAGAGAAAATGAAACCAATTAGGCTGAAAGATATAGTATACCCAAACTGCCACAATATAATGTAAATTAAACAGGTTCACAATTATCTTAAATTGTTTCCTCTATCCACTATAGTTGATTTTGTCCCACAAGATAGTATTCTCTCTTAAACAAAGGAAGAAAAAAGTAATTATACAGGCTCACCAATCAACATGCCAATGTTTTGTTTTAATAAAATATGTGTATTTTTTATGAAAGGTAACATTTTTATACAAAGTATCATTGACATCCTCAGGTAGGAAAGTTGAGTACAGAAGTTTTGGGCTTATCTTGAACAATGCATCAAAACAATACAACAACGTACAAAAGTTTTGGTTTCCCTTGCACAGTGTATCAAAACAATACAACAACACAGCAAAAAATGTGTACAATAAATAAAAAACTATCGTGCAAGGGACAACAACCTGCAAACTTTCTGGAAATCAAAATTAAACTGTTCATATTTTAAAGTTTAATAAGAACTTAGAATGTCTAAAACTACACACCTTTCAGTCTTTTTACAATGTAGTTATGATTGTCCATTACCATCTCATCAATGATAGCCACTGTTTTCATTCTAGCACATGAGTAATTCTTTGCAATTTTACTGCCAGAAAAAGTGTGCAAAATAAATTGCCAGCATCACTAGAAACCGAAAGAGGAAGGTTCCTTGCTAAATGAAATTTGGTAAAACAAACGTCCGATCGAATTACATCAAGGCACACTCTGGTATTTATAAATGTTGAATGTTCAGGCTGTGCTGTTGATGATGAAGTGGCAAGCTGATGTTTATTTGCTTCTTCTTGCTGTTTTATGTCATAGGTGCCTCCATGCCCAATAACGAAATCACAATGATGCAATTTGCAAAATGCAAAGTTTACACCATTACTAGATGATTTCACAAATTCAAACATGATGAAATAATTGTCCTTACAGTTCTGTTTTCTTTTCTTTGCAGGAGAAAATTCTGAATCTTCTGCTTTTCTTTCAACATGACTAGAAGTTGAATATTATGAAAATGAGATACAGTGATAGCGGCCAATGCTTTGCGCAATCCAATATGGTGGTTGAAGACTGGCAAGGTAGCCTTGATTTCGAAACAACTAATCATATTTTAGACCTCTATATCCCTATATACATGAAATACATTTACTCTAAGAATGGAACCAGGTGCCCATTCTAAACAAAAAATTGCAAGGAAATTTTTAATTTTTGTTTAACAAGTGGATTTTTAAAACAGAAATTGTACACCCATTTTCAAGTTCAAAATATGGGACAAGTATGGGAAAAACAGGACAATTGGCAGTTTTGCCCTTGATGCAGTAATAGCTTTAACAAATGGGCATTAATATTTATGAAAGAACAGTCATTCTTGGTGAGAGAAAAATAAGCTCTCTTGATAGTGAGAAAGAGCAACCTAGAAATGATAGCAGCTAAGAAATCAGAGAAATCCTTCAGAGAAGAAAGAGATAATTCTGATCCTTCCATTGACCTGGATGATCAGATATGGCTGAGACTGGAGATTTCAATGGCAACTGAAGCTACTGAACGTTCCTGATTCTTTGCCAGAAACCCACACTGGCAAAGAAGAGAAACTGAATCATAGTTACCAATGAACTGTAAACAACCCTTTTCAACTGAAAAGGAATGAAGCTCAGTCCTTCTTGATTATGCTAAGGAGACTGCCTTACGGGTAAGATTCTTAAAGGCAGCTTCATTCGAAGATTTGTACAGCTGTTTTGATAACACCTAAAGATTTGTACAGGTGTCTGATAACACCCAAAGATTTGAACAGGTGTTTTGATAACACCCAAAGAACACAAAACAGGTTCCATCTAAGCATTACTTGATACTGAAAATAACTGACAAGATCACAAAGTGAGGATACAGCCCGATGTTAGAATACACTGAGAACTTGAAAGCATAAGAAATGGGTTAACTATAGCCCTCAATAATAGAAACATAACATTCTCTTTCCACATAAATGAAGAGAAGCCAGTCTGCAACTGCACTTAAAGTGGACAACAAGAATCAATGCATTTCCTATTTCACCTATTACGAAAGATTCTCCACAAATGGGCTGCCTCTTAATCTGGACAATGCAGTTGGCAACCTTACTTGAAAATTGGTCTTGGCAGCTCATTTGTGCATAATGAGCCAGGTGTGAAGGTTTGTTGTGCAGATGAGATCCCTGTGCAGCAGGTCCCTCCATTGCAAAAGATTTGAACTGGGGCTGCTTCTTTGTCTGATAAGGTTGACCATGTCTGAAGAACTTGTGATGAGGTCACTACAGTTGATCAAGATGAGCCCTCTTCCTGGCCAGTTTTAATGGGCCTAGAGTCAACTGAGGCTACAGATGGGATAAGACCTCTCAAGAGCATCTTCACCACAATCAGTGCTGCCCTCTTGCTGTGGTCCGGCAAGACCTTAGATGTCTCCAAGGCAATATACCTGCGAAGATGGGGAAACTCCATAGACAGTGCCATTGATACAGCGAGTGCATGCCATGACATTTTATGCCCACAACCTCCAGCAAATGCATAATTGCCATTGGGGACAATGTTTCCATCTTCAAGAAACTGAGATCTGCATGGGAGGCAATAGTCATCAGGTTTTGACCCTTAAGCAGAAGGGCCATAAAATGGAGACAAGCCCAGATTTCAGCCAATATCCACATGAGGCCTGCTGGAGTATAAGGGGCTGGCTTAAGGGACATGTGGAATTAACCCAATAGCTGGAGGCAGAAACCAGTGGCCTGACCATAGATGAGAGGGACTGACTGCCCTTTCTGCTGCATATGTTGAGAAGGCACTGCTCATCCTTGCCAGAAGGCATAATATGCTTCCATGCACTTTTTCTCCCTTGAAGGAAGCAGAGGATCTATTTTTCACAGGCAATTATCGCATCAGACTGGCTTTTGATGATCTCTAATCCATGGAGATCATTCCTTGTTCCTGCTCCACAGGAGGGAAGGACTTCCCTAAACCAAGAAGGGATTCAGACAGCTGGGGCTTTCTTCCTCCCACTATGTATGTGGTGACTTTTCACGAAGTCCCACACTTTAGCTGTTCATAGACAATATACAGGAGATGCAACTGTGCATGCAAAACAAGTGCTTTATAAGGAGGTGATGCATCAATATGGGTTTTCATGTGCCCACACTTACTCACACCCTGCAACACGTTAATCTCTGAAAGAGAAAACAAGAGTTCCTCAATAGGACTGATGTTCTACTGGGGAAAAGACTTTCCAGGAATTCATGACTATTTCTGCCTTTAAACTGCTGAGTGATGAAACAATCTGATATTCTTCAGTGATTACAAGATTTTCAAACCAACTGCTCAGATGGATATGCACTATGTCAGACTGACAATAAGATCTTCAAAATGGCTGCCTTGGTAGCCATATTGGATGTCAAAATAGCACCATTTTTATTCAGAACCAACCAGACATCATAAGCAGTCTTTTAGTGAAAACCCCAAGTTGATATGACCATCCATTCAGGAAAAGTAGTGATAAGATGAGTTTCAAGATGGCTACTGTGGCAGCCATAAGGGACATATGAGCAGCACCATTTTCATTTAGAACCAACTTAGGGATGAATGTCATTGTAAAGTTTCATGTTAATCCTCCAAGTAGTTTAGGAGAAGTAACAATAACAAATTTTTGCTAAAAGATGGAAGACAGATAACAGATGATGGATGAAAAACCATCCCATAACCTCTTCTAGTCTGTGACCAATAGAGTTAGAAATTACAAAAAACAAGATCACTGGGAACCAAAGAAGGGTAGGTAATACTTACCCAAACACTGATTACTGAGAAGGTGCTAACCTGCTGAGCAAGGCCCAAAATCCTTTAAAATTAGCAAAAGAAACACAAATTCATTCAAATTATGTAAGATGAGTGATAAAAAATATCAATCAACACAAAAGGATCTAAGATTGACCAATAAGATGTAAAAATAAAAACATCAAAAAGCAAATTTTGGTTAGCGATTTTGGCACACATGTTACTTGCATGAAGTCCAGGGAAAAAGAGGAAGGTATTCTGTATACTGGCTATGACTCACGAATCAGACTGGGATCATTATCTTTTCAATTCTGGGTTCTAATTTCTAACAGGCAGAATGAATATTTAATTTGTACTAAGTTTAGCATCCCATAAATATAAGCAATGCAATAGCAGCAGGTATTGTATTACTGCTATTAAAATCTTTTTTTCATTAAGATGTGCACTTTAATTTCTCCAGTTTAAAAATAAAATAATTTCATAATTCAACAAACAAACATTATTATTACACCACAAAAACTGTGTTTACACACTAAAACCATAAAAACCTAAGTGTCACCTCAGCACGACTAAGAGTCAAAACAGCACTATGACCAGGATATTTCAGCTGAAGAAGTCGCTGCATGAAGACATCCAACTGTGCTCCACCGAGGTTGATACGTCGACAGTTACTTGGATCCAACCGACCTTCTATCACTGGCAGAAGGTGCACTGTCTGGTATCCACAGTCAACAATCATTGAGTTGGCTTTCTCTGGAAAACAGTACAGGCTTTATTATTATGTCCATGTCATGTCAAATGAATACCTGTCTGTGAACAACATAAACCCTGTTGTCTGGCATCATAATTAGAATTAATAACACAGACTATGAACAGCCAGTGCAATATGCAGTGGCAGATCTGGGTGTGTTATACGCATAAATGTGAATCACTTGAGTGGAAGGACAGCTCACCCAATATCAGCAATGCCTCTCATCTCCTTGTCACTCATCTCCTTGTCAATGTTGTAAATTTCTGTCTCCTGTATTTTTGTTTTTTTAAAATTACAATAAGAAATTTCTAAGTCCGATGATATACTCTATCCCAGGGGTCAGCAACCTATTTGACTTAGAGTGCCACTTTTTTCCGGATTAATTACAAAATGAATGAGCACGTGCCACCAGTAAGAGAGTAACACTGTTAAAATTGAGATTTTTGGCTGCCCTTCACATGCCACACAAAACCTCTTGACATACCACCCTGTGGCATGATGGCCACTGGCTGCCGACCCCTGCTCTACCTGCTGCACATACTGCTATGTTACTACTATAAACAGATCAACATGATGATTGTGTACAAATTTGTTTAAAGCCTTACTGGCATGAATATTCTGAAAATATGTCAAGTGTATGGCACTTCAGCGCCTAGAATTCTAGAATTCAGAAATTAGCAACTGCTGAGGACAGAGAAACCAATTTTTTCCAGTAAAATATGTTTCTTCAATAAAATTTACCTCATCATAAAACACTTGGAGAATAACTACTATATCATGAATCCAGCCCTACCAGGCTAAAACATTTAGCTGACAAGCTAAAAGTTATCTGACCATCTAGGTGACAGTTAAATAGCATGATCTTCCCTTGACATAGGGATTGGCACCAAATCCCATGAATATGAAGTAAGAGGAATGCTCTCAATAAGGATTTAACTGCAAGGTAGCTGGGAGGGTGTATGTCCATTATGACTGAGTAAGTATTATTGAAGAAAGCAAATTGTTAAGTAAATTACGTTTCTCTGAGAATACTTACACAATTACATTATGTTAAGAGTATTAGCCTGCTAATCCAGAACTACTAAAAGATGAAAATTGTCTTTCCCTGTCTAAAGCAATAGACAAAGGGCAATAATTCTTGTTCATTAGCTCCCCTTGGTACAGCCAGGTGCCACTAGTTTTTAGCTGAGTGAGATATTAATGAGGATGCACACATGGCAGAGTGGTTGGGAGGTTTGTAAGTACTGTGATTGGGTAAGTAATTTTGGAGAAACATAATTTACTTAAAAATTTGCTTTACCCTTCAAATACGTTCCCCAATCACATTAACTTAGGAGAATAAGTAATAGGAGGAGGGGATGCTAAGCATCCGACCTCTACCTTGGGTATCCTTCTTGACAAGAATAGCTGAATTTCCCCATGTGAATGATAACCCGTTTTCCTAATTACATAAGCAAAACAGTGTGGGGTCATTTGACCTGTGCCCTAACATCCAGTTGAGATGATTATTGAAATCTTACCTATAAAATTTCATCGTCAAATCCCGCAAAGCTAACAGGCTGTGTTGTTTGATCTACTTGGGTCTGGTGGCTGTCTGTGCTGCCGCTTACTGGACCTACCAGATTGAAGGTTGCCTCTACGACACCAAATCTATAATATGGAGGCTCAAGAGTTGACTTAGCATGCCAGCAAACAGCTTCTGTTATATCACATGTCAGAATGTTGCATTTGAGTGCGACTGCTCAATATTTCTGAGCAGTAATCTATGTGAGGCAACTCTGATCTTTTGAGCCCTCAGAATACACCAAGTGTATGACCCACTTCAGCCATGAAGAAAGGGCATGACAGGTGTTATTCTGTGTTCTGGCTCACCCTGGAAGGAAGAGGTGTTTGCGCACGCCTCGATTTGTCTCTGTGTACTTCAAGTCATTCTTGAGAGCATGAACAGGATCTTTCATGACTGCAGTTCTCAACCTGTCTATGGAAGAGAATGAGCGAGTGATGACTCTTTGATTACTGACAGACAGTAACCTATTTAGGGATACGATGCCCGATTCTGTCAAGAGAACCACTGCACCCTCTGATCTGAAGTGAAGAGATGTTGGGTCGACCTAAAAGGTATGAAGCTCTCATACCCTGCATGTGGAAACTAAAGGTATCAGGAAACATTACTTGTATGACAGTGACTTTAGCAAAGTGTAGGCTTGAGGTTCGAATGGATTTGAATCAGGCCATGTTAAAACCCAGGATTGGTTCCATTTTGAGACAAAATGAGGGTTACTGGCTGATTGAGACTAAAATTGTCTAAAAGGTCTGATGGGACTATATCCTGCCCAAATATGTCTGCCACGATGCAGGAATTTGTCCAATATCATTGGGTGGTAGCCTTTGGTAGAAATGGGGGTCAAACTGTTCCTCAAAGAACCAGTGAAAAAGTCTGCTAGTTGAGGCATGCAAAGGGACGATGTTGTTGGCATGGCACCAGTCCCTAAAAACAAGCCGCTTTCCCTCATAAGCCTTCAGAGTGGAGGGTCTTCTTAATCAAAGGTTTGAATTGTTTGTCTCGCAAGGCTGTCCTGGTAAGAGCCGAGCATATAGAAGAAGAGGATGGTCCAGGCAGGGAAGAACCACCTGTGACCAAGGATGCTGGAGAAGATTAGGGTTGGCTGGAATCTTCCTGGGCATATGTATCACTAGAACAAATAGATCACTGACCCAAGACCTGTCCCATCCAAGAGGGGCTATCAGAATCATCTTGCTATTCTAAACCCATAACTTCTGGATTATTTTCAGACTCAGCAACACGTGAGGGAATATGCCCAAAACTCCTCCCAAATGACTGACAGTGAATCCATGGCCCAAGCTTTTGGGTTTGGAACTGGAGAGATGAAGGTGGGTAGTTTGTGATTCCACCATGTTGCCAAGAGGTCGAACATCAGACACCCCCAAAGTGCACAAATGTGAGTGAAGATTGATTGATGGAGAGACCATTCCATGTGAAGGACTTGACCACTCCTGGATTGAGTCTCTGAAGAGGCATCAATTCTGCTGGGAATGTGTCCAATTTGTACGCTGAATATGGAGATTGTTGCACCAATGTAGAAATGACCAAATCAGTACAAACAGGTAGGGTGATTTGGTGCCTCCCTGTTTGAGGAGATAGGTCACTACCAGTGGGTTGTCAGACCGAATGAGAAACATTTTTGCCTCAGAGTCGATCTTTTCAGAAGTGAAAGGCATTGATGACAGCATTGATTTCTAGAATGTTGATGTGTAGAGGCCATTCCCCTGGCTCCCACCTGTCAGAAGTGAAGGTTGGCAACAGGTAGGCACCCCCACCATGCGCACTGGCATCGGTACCTATTATTTGTGATTGGGGCTTCTTCAGTGGGATTCCCAAGGTCAGCCAACCTGGGTTGCCCCACTGATGCAGGAATCATAGAATCTTGTTCATGATCATGACTGTTTGATCAAGGGGACTTGAAAAGGGGCGAGATTGTGCTGGCATGGTCCGCATAAAAAAAGATGGCCAAGTGGGATCAAATCCACTGCCACAATGAATAAACCCAGGAGTTGCAAAAACTCTCCCACTGAAATCCAAGTATTGTTGGAAACAGACTCGACGAGTTTGACAATTCTGATAACACAAACACATGGAAGCTATGCCAGATTCCAGTTGGTTAAGAACTCCATACCCAGATGGCCAAAGTTCTGGGATGGACAGAGGTCTGACTTTTTCAGTTCGCAGAAAAGCTAGATGATCTAGAAGAAAAAGAACATTCCTGCCTTGGAATAAGATAGAACTTACCATGTGTTTCTGGAGGATGTCATCCAGGTATGCTTCTGTCATTGTAAATAACATCGATTGGAACAGGGAGCCAATGCAATCCATAATCTGAGTAAAAGCCCAGGGGCTGATGTTGAGGCCAAAGGGAAGAATGGTGAACTGACAAACAGTGAGGTACTAAGCAAAAAATGGAGAAAATGTTCATAACAAAGGGTGGATAGGAATGTGAGAATATGTGTCGGTCAGACTGAGACTGACAGTATACTCATCCCATCAAACGAAAAAGCAAATTGAGCTCACTGTCTCCATCTCGATGGTGGTTCTCAACTTGCTGACGGCTTTCTGAAAAAAGAAACAACCTTGAGTAAAACCCCAGGGACTGTGGCCTTTACAAAAGCTCCACCACCTTTTTTTGATGAGTGACTATATCTCCTATTGTAGAAAGGCATCCTTCTCCCAATCTGATGGTGTATTTGTGAAGAGGAGAGAGGAGGAGGGGGGGACTGTTGATGAATAAAACCCAAAGCCCTTCCAAATGGCCTGGATCACACACACATATACACACACCCCATTATGAGGGAATAGGGAGATCCAGTGAACTAAAAAATCAGTTTCTTATGGGGACTGAGTGGTTCCAAATGCCCATGTGGATTGAGGGGTGAGGTGGAGGGAAAGTTCCTGAGCTGCCTGCATCCTAATTTCCTCTATTCTTCCTCCAAGGCAACAGTGACCCAAAAAGGGTCATCCGGAAAGGAGGGTATGCCATGGTGGAGAGACATGACACATCATATCAAGAGTAGATTGGCTCAACTCATCAAAGTAATGGCCATGGTATTATGGTGAGCAGCCCTGGTCATTGACCTTATCAATTCTGGCTGTCACCTCCCAAATGTGGTTATTGCTGGGTGTCTGCAACAACATCTCAAACCAGCTATGACAGGCATGGAGCAGATCTGTCTGCCCTATAAAACAGACAAGCAGACATATGAACAGCTACTATATTCTATATTCTTGTCAAGTGCCAGGAGATCAGTACTGAATGCATCTGTTACTTTAAGTCCATCTCTTCCTCCTTGTTGAGATCTACCAATTCTTAAGAGCAGAGGTAGGGATGAAGGGAATTCTGAGTGGCTTGAAAGCTAAACTTCAGTCCGTGCCGTGATCAGATCTGAGTAAGATGTGAAAGATAGTGGAGATGAAAGAGTTCTGTCACACTTATTGTGCGTTGAGACCCAACTGGGTCTACTTGTGGAGCTGGAGAAGACATACCAGTTGGTATGAAGACTAAATTCCATTCCTATGAAAATGTCACTAGCTCATCCTTTTGGACAAGCAGTGAACATATGTAAGTCTGGCACTGCTGGCTGGTTTGCCCAGCAAATGGTTGGCCTAGAAGCTCATGGTATAGAAGACGGTCTGGCTATCACTAATACTGGCCACTCCAAAGGCCTGGCTAGACAGACAGATTTCTCACTGAAATTTCCGTCGTAAAAAGAGCATGTCACTGACAGTATGGTTGGACAGATCTGTTACTAAGATCCCTGTAAATCATAGTTGGATTGACCGATTTGACGAAAAGGTCCCCATGTTGGAAAGGCTGGACAGCCATTGACAGCTGGATGGCCAGTGATGGTGCAGTTTTAATATGCATTAGATTCAATGGATCTTGTGTGAACGGCATGTGGTAGGCCCAGATGCTGGCAATAACTGGCCTGGTTATCACTGGTAATGGACGCACCAAAGGCCTGGCTGAAAAGACAGATTTCTCATTTAAATCTCCAGTACAGTAATAAGATGCCGATGGCATGGCTAGATGGATGGATCTATCTCTAATATCCCCATATGAACTATTTGGCTGGACTATTTCAATGAAAAGATCCTCATGCTGGGGCAGCTGGACTGCCAGTGTTGGCTAGATGGCTGGTGATGTTAGGATGGCCAGTGATGGCTGGTCAGCTGGTAATGGTACGGCAGTATTAAGAGTTGGATCCAATGGATCTGGCATGAACCCCATGTGCCCTAACTTGCAGGCCCAAAGGGTATGCTCAGACATTTAATGCTGGAAGGACGATTGCTTTAAATGTGCATTTCATGCATTTAGTAAACATTTCTCCTGAAACGACACAAGAAGAGAAAAAAAAGCAGAGATTAGCAAAATAATATGCGACTAACTAGCTACTAGCATAAATTGGCAAATCAGTATATGACTAACTAGATAAAATGGAATGGACTCCATCTTTCAGAAAATTTTTCCCTCCCACAAATCCGCCAGAAGTTGTGAAGCCATGTCCTTATGAATCTACTGAATGACCTTTGAAGGTAACCTGTTGCAAGTCCTTCCAGGTTGAGCTGAGCCTTTTGGGAAGAAAGATCTTTGAGATAAAAGCTGGAGAATGCAGACTCCAACATTCATCCAATGGTACAGTTAATGTAACATAACAGTTCTGCTTAAATGCAATGCTTGTGACAATGGTCCTAACTTCATGACCCAAAATGAAAAGCAAATTCATTTGATTTGGAATTATTTATCAATATACAGAATGAATTATCCAGGACAAAAGCATTGGTGCTGATATATCATCCTTTCTCTTTTGATGGGTAAAAAGAAGCATGATCTCCCACAATGCACTGGCACAGAGCTTGCACTGGAACCTGTAGCTGACTTTGAGATAAATTGTTGTTGCTCTTGATTTGTCTATTGAGGAGAGTGAGCTTATGACAATTCATTAATTGCTAATTGGCAGTAATCTATTCTTGGCTACAAATCCTGGTTGTGTCAAGAGGACCACTGAGCCATCTGATCTGAACTGAAGAAAGTTGGGGTCAACTGAAATGGCATGTAATTGGCTCACCCAATATGCTGATGCTAAGGGTATCAGGAAACGTTTTGTATAATAGTAGCTTCAGCAAAGTGCAAGCTAAAGGACTGAACTTATTTAAATTGAGCCATGTTAGCGCCCAGGTCAGATTCCATTTAGGAAATAGGTTGAATGATTTTGGTTGATGCAAATCAAAACTGGCTAACAAAACAAAAGGTCTTTATCATGACTGATATCATGTCAGCCATGATGTCTTTAATTGTCCAAGAAAGTAGCCTTTGATAGTAATTTCAGCCAACTTTTCTCCAAGAAAAGTCAGAGAAAAAAGTCTGTAGTTAGGCAATGGAAGTACTCAGAGGGATGATGCACCATTCCTTTTAACACCCACCATTTTCCCTCATAAGCCTCCAGAATGGAGGGCCTTTTCACTCATGAGATTCTCTCCAAAATAGGGGGTTTAAAAATTGTTTGTTCCACAAGGCTGTCCAGACAAGAGCAATGCTTGAAGAATAAAATGTACCTGGCAGGAGTGGACCACTTGAAGCCATGGTTGCTCGAGAAATTCTGCCTAGCCAGAATCTTCCTGGGTAGATCTAATATATATGTGACCCAGGACTTGTCCCATCTGAGAAGGGCTATCAGAATAATTTTGCAAATCTGACCCCATAATTACTGAATTATATTTGGTACCAAGACTGTGGGAGGACAGGCGAAGGTCCATAACCTTTCTCAACTTACTGATATTACGTCCACTGTCCAAGCTTCTAGGTCTTGAACTGGGGAGACAAAGGTGAGCAACAGGTGGTTCCACCTTGTCACAAAAAGTCTACTGTTGGGCACCCCCAAAGTGTACAAATCCAAAGAAAGACTAATGAATGGAGAGACCATTCTGTGTGGACGACTTGACCCTTTTTACATAGGACAATGAATCTGCCAGGAATATGTCTGATTTCTTCACTGATGTTGAGTTCTTTGCACCAACGAAGAAACTGTCAAATCAGAACACACAGGTCAGATGATTTGGTGCTCCCTTGTTTGAGGAGGCAGGTCACCAATACAGAGTTTTCTGACACGGTAAGGACCATTTGTTTTAGACAATCTTCCAGAACTGGAAGGCATTGATGATAACTTTAATTTCTAGAAGGATGATGTGGATGGGGCCAATTCCCTGGCTCCCACATGCCACTGACCGTAGTGAAGTCTGGCATCAGGTGGGCACCCCAACACTTTGTACTGGCATTAGTACATAGTCATCTCTGCTTGGGGCTTCTCCAGAGAGACTCTCAACATTAGCCAACCCCAGTTGCACCCTTGACCCAAGAATGATCATACTGGTGTGATCAGGACTTATTGATCAAGGGGACTGGAAAATGGGCACCACTGAGCCAGCAATGTTATTTGTAAGGGGTGCATAAAATGATGACCGAGTGGAATCAAATCTGCTGCTGCACTGAATAATCCATGTTGTTGCAAGAATTCTTGCACTAAAATCCAAGTATTGTTGGAAACTGACTTAACCAGTTCTACTACCCATGTTACTTGATCACATGGAAGCCATACCCAACTGCAGATGGTGAGAAATTCCATACCCAGGTGGACAAAACAACAGGATGGATGAAGGATAACAAGAAACCCTAGACAATGTAAAATTGAAAGCAGATTGTTCCTGCCCAGGAGCAGAACAGAACTTACCATAAGATTTTGTCATCTGAATATGTTGCTGTCATTGTAGATGAATTAAACTGGAACAGGGTGACTACACAATCCACAATCTTGGTAAAAGCCCAAGGCTGATATTAAGGAAAAATCGTGGGACTTTGAAATGATAAATCATGTCACAAAAATGCAAACCAATGAAATTTTTGTGATGTGGGTGGATTAGGGAATGAAAAAATGCATCTATCAGATCAAGACTGATGGCATATTCATCCTTCATGATGGAGAGATGGATTGATCTTGCAGTCTCCATCTTGAATTTTGGTGCTAGAATGCTTGGATTGGGGTGACTCAGATCGATCATCAGTCTCAACTTCCTGTTTGCCTTCTGATTGAGAAAAAGCCTTGAATAAAACATGCACAATCTCCACCATCCTTTTAGCATTGAGTGAGTTTATTTCCTGTTGCAAAAATGCATCTTTCGCCCTGTCTGAAAGTACTTGCATAAGATGGTGCAAAGCCCATGAGGGATTTGGAAAAAATGAAATATGAAGCCCTTCAGAAACGACCTGGATCACCCAATCATCCTGAGTGAAAAGGGTGATCCAGTGTCTGTGAAAATGTTAGAGATGGCTGCCCACTGGTAGGCTGGCTACAGGCAGTTGGTAATTTTGTTTCCTTGTCTGATTAGATTGTTGTCTTCTGGCATTGGGCTGGAATCCTGCACTGTGAAAATCCCTTGTTCCTATTCCACCTATCATTCCTCTTTTGTGGCTGTGGCTGTGTCATCAGATTATTCAGAAATGCCGGAGTGGGTTGGGCGGCAAGTTGGAGGAACAGTTCCTGAGCTGCCTGCCTCCAAACTTCTTCAATCTCACCTCCAAAGAGTAAATTTGACTCAAAACAGGGTCATCATTAAAGCCAGACTGTGGTTGGCTTATGGGATGTATAACACAGATATGCAACACATCTGACCAAATCCAAATTTGTGGAAGCTGTCAATGCATTTGCCATAGAGTGATGCACTGCTCTATTGATTACTCTGGCAGTTATTAACAGGTTATAGGAAAAATTACTTTGGCATGCTAAGTCAATAGGACATCAACAACAATAGTGTGGCTGCCATTTTGGTATAAGGAATCTAAAAGACTAAGTCCATAATTGTGTGTGTGTGTGATTTGGATTTTTATCGTAGCTTTAACAATTTTTCAGTCATATCGCTACAACATCTGCAGTGTAACAGTTTATAGTGATGTCTAGCACTGAGGCATCATGCCACAGACATGTAGTATGATGTCCCACCCAGTCACATTATCCTGACACTTGGCTGACCAGTCCTAACACTAACCTCTTAATGCCGAGCACCAAGCAAGGCAGCTGTTAGTACCACTTTTATATGTCTTTGGTATGACTTGGCCGAATATCAAACCCACGACCTTCTGCATCCAAGGCGGACGCTCTAACCACTCCATAATTGTCAAATTCATCCAAAATTCTGAAAGAAAATATGAAAGTAAAATGTATACCACCTGTGTAGTCATGACTAAGGAACACAATACTTCCAAATTTGGCAGCAGCTACTGATAAAATCACAAAATATGGCTTGGATGTTCACAAGGTAATTCTGTGCATGTACCAAAATGACAGCGAAGCTTAAAAGCTGGTGACGCCTGGTGGTGGCAATGTGAGGTAATGGGCAAGAGTTATTGCCTTTATCTGTATGAAACAGATGGAAAAAGATAATTATTCATCTTCTTCGTAGGGCTTGATTCAGGAGGAAGTAGGCTTATCATAATGTTAATGTGTATTTGAAGGAGAAGTAATACAGTCATGGAGTAACATATAACTACCTGGTTATAAATAATAATGCAGCAACATGATGTAACTGCTTGGTTATAAATCATAATGTTTAACATTGGTAACTACCTGGCACTGGGTGATTGTTGAGAAGACTAAACAATGCATCCACTCCATATGCAACTCTGGGGACATGATAACACTCAAACAACAGCTCTGACATTTCTGAAGAAATAAAAAAATTTAAAGTATTAAACATCATATTGAAAGAAATAGTTTAACTGAACATGTGTTCACAGAACAGAAAAACCCAACCACTCCCTTTTTTATATAACACTGCTGTCAAATGTGCATAAGAAACTGGCCTACTCATTAAGCTACAGACAAAACTGCATGCCTTTGTGGCTATGGCCAACAGTGTCAATGAAACTGACCTAAATAAAACTTAATGACTGTCACTGCGATAGTGAACATATAGCCACACCAATTCCCCTCCTTACAACATCAGAAAGTCACTAAAACTTGACATTTAAAAACTCATCAAGAACCTATGCTGAAGAAAATCAGAAATGGTTTCCTTATCAAGTTATAGCAATTGCATCCCAGATGCTGCTTTCATGAAGATAAAAGTAGACTATGAATGAATTACCATAAACACAGAAAAAGAGAGATGAAAGAAAAATCAAAAGTTCCTTAAATCATTCATCTCCAGACCATGTTGATTCAGAATGTGGATTTGCTTGAATATGAATAATATGGTACCTATTTTCACAAAAAAAGCTACCGTTAGACCCATCTGAATAATGCATTTCATTACATTTGTATTAACCACACATGGGAAACCTCAGCTGCAAATCACCAAGAAAATCTGTGACAAAAATGCTTGAAATACGGCAATAAGAGTCCATAAAATTAGCTCAGTAAACATAAAAATGGAAACTTATTTCATAAAGTGTAGAAGAAACAAAACTGCTAAACTGGTATACCTCAAAGTTTGATAAAGTATTTGAATATTATGGTTTTGCACTTTGTAATCTTGGACCTTTAACCTTGATGACCTTGAGATTAGTTTCCAATGGTACTATTGTAATATGAACCTTTGATATCTGATTTGAGGAATAAGTGGTAAAGTTGTTAAATTCAATAGAAATATCACTATTACTCATGTTTCTACAGTAAAAAAGTGTAGTGTACATGATACTTAAAATTAGATTTTTCAATATGTGGTGAAAAACAGAGTGGGTCATGTTTCAGGGAGTTTACAATTTTTAATCATAATTTCTCCTAGTAAAGTTTTCTATCAGGAATAAGAGTAATAAATAATTCCTGTAAACTGAACTGTAAAATGCTAAAATCCAACTAATTAAAGGTCTTAATGAGGTACAAGCTAAATTTGCTTGAAATCCAATAATCTATGGTATAGTTATGCTGCAAAAAACCAAAGTTAAGAGGATCAGAAACCAATGGTCATAACTCATATATAAATGTTGTTTTGGAATACTAGAAAAAAAAAATTTCATCAAAATAAACCTGCATACCATATTTGGTTCAAATTCTACAATTCTGTGTAAAGTCACACAGCCAAAAGATAAGTCAGAAGATGGTCAAGCAGGTAAATAATTCCTATAAATAATATTTTCCAGTAACTACAAAGCTGCATGCCAAATTTTTCTGAAAGTTATGTTGCAGAAAAATAAAATCAAGCTGATAGACAGTCAAAGGGGATAAATCTTGAATATCATGTTGTGGAATGCTAGAAATTTAAGTCATTCAAGGTATCATCAATATAAAGCCATACACCAAATCTGGATGAAATCCAACTAACTTTGATAAAGTTTATTGTGGTAACCAAAGTCAGGAGACTGGGCAATCAAGAAGCATAGCTCAGTGTCATGGAATGCTTGAAATCATATTCATTCAAGAACTCATTGACATACAGCTGAATGCCTAAATTTGATTAAAAATAAACAATCCTTTGTAAATTTAAGCTGTGGAAATGAAAGTTAGGAGGACTGGCAATCAGGTACCATAACTCATCTAATTAATGGCATAGAAAACTGGAAATCAAACTTTGGGTATCTTCTCAAAGTAAGGCATCGTATCAAATATGGATCAAATTCAGCAATTCCCAGTCAAGTTTTTCTGAAGAAACCAAACAGCTAACAGACACATGTGATTACTATAGGGATCTGCCAACTTTGTACATTGGGACTCTAATCATAAAAACAAGGTGCTCCATTTCTTAAGAAATATCTTGCAATATGCACCTTGCAACTACATAAGTGGTTCCAATATATCTTAATTTCCATACATGCAATATTATGAACTGTTTCAGTGCACAATTACTTCAATGTAACAATTATTTTATCAACATAAATGCAAATGATCCAAGGTAGCTCAGTTGTTACAGCATCCGACTCAATGTCCAAGGTTCACAGGATTGATCCTGCCCAAGCCAACGAGTGTTGGCTGCCTCAGTGTCCCCTTGGAAATGGCACTTAGCTCCCATTTCCTTGAAATGATGTGACCAATAATGTGTTTCAAAAGCCATTAAAACCAACAAAGATATAAAACAAAAACAAACATAAATGCAATTTTGTTATTATTATCTTGTTTGGGCATTTTCTTTATGCATGTACTTGCCCCTTTCACAAAGACATATACACTTTCAATGAGTTTCCGATTTTTAAAATTATGTAGCAGTTAAGCACATAATATGACTGGCAGTAATGGACCCTGATTATCAGCAAGGAGGTGCTTTTACCAAATATAATTATCCTGTTCACATTTGGTGTATCATGATTACGTTAATAGCAGAACTGAGACATGGATGGAAGGAATCATGTGGGATCGATGTAACTGATAAAGTATATCTTCAAAAAATGCACATATAGAGAAAATATATGATAGTGACTTTTTGATTTAGATAACAAAGACTTACGTGCTCGACAATAGTTGGGATTACATACAGGCTCTGTCATAACAATTGGATGGTTGACCTCACCCTCTGTATTTATACCAAGATGGGCAAAGATGTAATCCAGTATCTGCTCCTGCAAATAAGAGTTATTAGAATCCTTCATATGCAAGTTTCTGAAATTTGCTCAGGACATGACAGCATTCCATTCAGATAACCATTAAAATGTTTAAAAATATTTATAAACAGTGCATTATTTCAATTTACAAATAAGCATACAACTGGAAAGATGGCTGAAGGCAGTATTTCAATTTACAAATAAGCATACAACTGGAAAGATGGCTGAAGGCAGTATTTCAATTTACAAATAAGCATACAACTGGAAAGATGGCTGAAGGCAGTATTTCAATTTACAAATAAGCATACAACTGGAAAGATGGCAGACAGATACATACCTAAAAAACTCCATTCCTCCCGAGTCCTCTCATTCTTATCAGTGACAAAAAAGGAAGGTAAAGTGGCTTTTCAAGAAAAATGACAGAAATATCCTTACACTCATATTCATTTGTGATGAGTCTCTACCAACCAGATGCAAACTAATCTATTGTTAAGACTTTTGATTTAATTTCACATATATTATATTTACAGAAGCATCCCATACACCAAGAATACCCCATCATTTTCTATGTTTAGTTCTAATTCTGCAAATGCATTTAGTGCAGTTTATTTAGAAATCACACAAAGGCACTAGTCAATATAGGCCAGTTTGTAAATTGTTTATTTCTGTCAGTTGCAACAGGTGGTTTTTGCATGCATTCATTCTGAGACATCATCACCAGATTAGCTGGCATTAGGGACATTCAAAAATTTTTCCTTCATTGGAAGAGATAGAAAATGAAGAAAAAAGCTAAAAATACAAGCAGAGAAAATCGAACTGCAAAAAGAGAGTATAATTCTTTAAAATGTAAGAAAAGGTTCAACAGGCATGACTTACTGAAATGGTTTATGACAATCAGTCCAGTGTACTATATTGTTCAGTTTGCAAATAATATTTAATATCAGCCTCAAAATCATCCCGATTGTGGTTTAACATGTGCATTTAGAATAGAATCATTGAAATTTTACGATAAAAATCAGAAACACATCCAGCATGAAAAGGTATTTGAAAAACCTGCATGCAAAGCCTTGCAAAAACACTGACACAATATCATACATGATATTTACGTTTTCAGTCTTAAAAATTATACACAAGTACTTGTCGATAATAAACCTATGCAAGACAAGTAAACGTTCCAAGATATTAGCCATGGAGGGCAAGTGAAAACATTTTAAACCTATGCAAGACAAGTAAAAGTTATAAGTCATTTGCCCTGGAGGGCAAGTGACTAAATGAAAACATTTCAAACCCCAGAGTTTAGTTAATGACTAAGTTAAATACATAAACTGCCCACAATCATGAGATGTGAAGATATACATAAACTGCCCACAATCATGACATACAAGCCACTGTGCTGACACACACCAATAAAATGCTATTCTGACATCATGGCATACATGTATTGAAAGACAAAGATATCCTCAATTGTTGTTCAACACAGGAAAATATGAATTATACACATACAGAATGAGAAACAAAATTCCTGCATATAACCGAATAACTTATGTCCAAATAAATGGTCAATAGAATCTGTGCACAGTTGAATACCATAATAGGTTAGTATATCATGTGACAGCAAATTGGGTCAGTTCATATACAAGTAAATATGCTAACACTGGAAAGAAAGGAAGAACATCTTACCTGGACATCATACAGAGTTACCAAGTTCCTGTCAAATGGTGTTCTCAGCATCCATCTAACAACTTCCAGATTTGTGATCTCATTGCCAACTTGTACATCTGTCTCCTAACAATACAGTTAAACAAAATTTTCATGACTTCCATGTGCTGGGAAATGTTTATATAAATATATTTTATGAATCCATACTTATTGAAATTTTCCAAGGTAAAATGAGTCTTTGGATATCAAAATTTGAAACACAAGAAAAGTCATACATCAGCAAAAGTCGTTTGACACTAACAGTAGTCAAAAAGAATTTTCAGACATCTCAGATGCAGGTGATGCACATTATATGCCAATTCTATTTATGTCCTCTTATTTCAACACCATTTAAAATGAAGAAATAACATTTAATTTGAGCCACAGTGCTCATTTATATGCTATTGATGGTGCCATATGCTGTGACTTGCACACAGTTCATATACATACTATATGTACATATTGGATTAAAAATTATGCATCAATAATCATTACTTGAAATCTCAGAGGTACAGTTTGCTCAAGAACTTCTTCATTTACAAGTATCCTAAATTACTTTTGATTTACAGCAATTTTTGATTTACTTCATAACTTAAAGAATGCATCTATGGCATCTATCGAACATCACATGTAAGTTCATTTTTCTTTTAATTGCTGATCAAAGAAACCATTTCTGATATTCTTGAGAAAGTCCATGACACTAAATTTGTTAACAAAGTATTTTGTATTATGCTTAACAGGTTCACAAGATACATGCCTCACTGGCACTATATTCATTTATGACCAATGTGATATCATAACAAGTATTTTTTGTGAAAACTCCAAGTCACTATAACAATACATTCAAGAGATATAGCTATAACAAGATTTTAAAGATGAATGTCAAATCAGCAATTTTACATTTAGCCCCAACATGACTCCCAAAACTAGGCTTTCAGTGAAAACCCTGTATCTACAGCCATCCATTTCAAAGAAGTAACCTAAATGTGATTTTCAATACGGCCACCAAGCCAGAGATATTATTTGTCAGATTGGCATCATCTTCATTTAGGACCAACCAGACCTGGTAAGACTGATGCTGAAAACCTCTTATTGCTATGACCATCTATTTAGGAGAAGTAATGATATCAAGATTTGGTGGCCATGTTGGAGGCCAGTTCAGCACCATTTTTGTCATACCAAGAATTTAAGGGAAAACTCCAAGGAGATATAACCATCCATTTAGGCATAGCAGTAATAATAACAAGATTTTCAACATTGCTACTGTGGTGGCCAGGTTGTATGTTCAAGGGGCACTATTTTCATTTAGGACCAACCAGACATGGTAAAAAGTTTTCTAGTAAAACCTATTCATGAGAAGTAGCAACAGGAATTTTTTTTTTAATGGTAGCCTTGTTAGATGTCAGATCACTTCCATTTTTAATGTACCAACAAGACATCAGATAAGTCTTTTATTTAAACACATGTCAATGCAACCATATGTTCTGGATAAGAAAAGATAAAATTTTTAAGCTGGCCACAATAACAGCCATAATGGATGTCTGAGTTAATGTCCAACTTGTGCAATTTTTGTAACTGATGTGAACTAGGCCAAAATTCCTTCAGCAAACATTGATGATTTTAAGACATCACTGTGGCAGCCATGGGGCCATCCATTTAGTATGTACGCAAGGAGGGGGAAGGGGGGGTTAACCCAAGTATATATGCTTGCTTATGGGGGGGGGTGCAAAACCATGATAATAATTTGACTACATTGGCCTTCAAATGAGCCACATCTACTGGGAGAAGTAGGACTGTAGGAGAGGTGTCACTTGTATGCCACCATACCCCTGATTGCTACCTATCACACAGCTCAGCAGCAAGTCTGACGCAGTCTGGCGGCCTGCCCCATGGATTACACATCCTTCAATCTGGCCTCACTGCGGACTGCCGCTGGCTCAAGATTTTAGCTGCTGTGGTGCTCTGTTCATGCTGCTGCTGCTGCCCTGACTTTAGTACTAACACTGATCTGTACATCGGTCTACTATTGGTAAAACAAATGTTCAGTCGACATACTTATTATATAGAGACTAGTTCACCAAGTTTAATAATTGTGTTTTAAGATCGTAATAAAAGTGTTTTTGAATGTTCAGTCAGGATGGATAATACAGTCAAGTATAACTGTTTGTACAAAGCTGTGTGTAAAGCTAAGCCGCAAGCAAGTAAACAAGAACAACAAAAAGAAACTAATCGGTTATGGGATAAATAAAGCGTGATGAAACTACGTATGAATATGTTACTGCTGATCTAGCAAGTAAAGCATTGGCAAGCAGAAGTAATCTTCTATCTTTCTGGTCACGCGCACAAGCACCAACACCAGCACCAGTGGCGACTGTATTGAAGCCTGAAGTGCCTGAGATATCCTCTCCTGCTGACGTTGACGCTTTAGCACCTACAATCAGGATTTAAACTACATCTGATGTGTTGCCACCTGTATCGGCTGGTGATGCTGCATCAAGTCTGTTGACTTCAGCCATGTCTGAACCTACCGCCAAGATCATGAAAGCAGCAGAAACTCCACAAAAGAACAGCTATTAGCTTTACTACATTTAAGAGATGCAGGCCTCATAATCGAGGAACTAAAGGAGAAAGTGAAGTCAGTTGAATTGAATTGAAAGAAACTGAAATTGAAGCAGTTGCGTCTGGAGGCCACAAGGAAGCGTGAACGCTGTCTCAAACTCAAACGAACTCTCGAAGATATAGCGAAAGAACATCCAAATCTGGGGCAAAAACTATGAAAGTTTACAAGGGAAAGAGGTGGTAGACCAGCCATCACAGACGACAATCCAGATCTTCTCGAAGCAATTATTGATATTGCTTTGATAGGTGCTGCAGCCAGCGACCGGTGCCAGTCACAGGAATTGAGATCGTGTAAGACACTAGATGACCTACATAAAACCTTATCGAAACAAGGCTATCATCTGTCGAGGTCAGTAACGTATCTGCGGCTTCTTCCAAGCCGATCCAGCTCAATGGAAGGCAAACATCACATAAAGACTGAACCTGTGAAACTGACAAGAGGTGCCAATACTGCTCACTACCGTCACAAAGATGCAGCATTTGCGTTTGCATCTATGACATACCTAGATGAAATCTATTTTATGTTTGGAGTTGACGTGTGCTTCTACTTCAGCCAAGACGACAAGGCTAAAGTACCACTTGGAATCCCAGCAGCGATGAAGCAGGCACCTATACTGATGCATCTCGAGTATACAGTGCATTTACCAGACCACGACTTTGCTGTCGCATCTCACCATAAACTGATCCCATCTGTCTATGCTGCCTGTGTCGTGACTCCAGGAAAGTTAGTCGATGCTGTAACATACTCCGGTCCTAAGTATATTGCAGTGTGCTCAATGAAACACGGCAGCAGTACAGCCTTTACGCATGGTCATGATATGGAACATCTGCACTCAATTCCAAGTTTCCAGCCAGTGATGTGCACAGCTGATGGCCGTGTGAAACCAATAGTGGTCATGGCAAGTGATGAAGGACTGAACGAGAATCCAAGATTTCCCAAACCTCTACAGGTTGCAGATGCTAGATTTGTAGACTGGGATCTGGATGTGTATTTGTCAGGCACCCACGCACCACATTATTCAGCCTAGAACAGAGTTGAGTGCTGGATGGCTCCACTGAGCCAAGAGCGAGCCGGACTAGTGCTACCTCGTGATCACTACGGGTCACATCTCAATGCAGCAGGAAAAACAATCGATGCGGAGTTGGAAAAGCAGAACTTTGAGAAAGCAGGAATAACACAGGCAGAAGTATGGCCCGCAGTCGTATTAGATAAGCATGATGTCCATGCGGAATATATTGACCCAGCAGAGCATGAATCACCCAGTGAACCAGAATCAAATTGGCTGCGTGTCACATCAGGCAGAGTCAATATTTTCTGCAGATCATTAAGTGTGATGATTCCAGCTGCTGTCGCCCATGGCAAAGCTCATGGAAAATTACTTTCCTGAACGTTTCCTGCCCGGACCTGTCATACTGACACATTCTGCAGCTGGTCTTAGCATTCCTGATCCAGAATCAGTAAAGGATCTGACACATGCGTACTACAGTTCACTTGCTCAGTGGCTAGCTTTTGGATCATCAAAAGTTCCTTTGAACACGTCATATGATATGCACTGTCCGTCACTTGCACAACCTGAAATTATCAAGCGCACATGTTCTGTGTGCGGCATGTATCACTCATTGCAGGCCAGTGTAAAACAACATCAGCGCATTCACACTACTGAGTCTACTGACAGTGAGAACAATCAAAAGCTGGATGATGACATCAGCAACGCTGTGGATATTGAGACGGCAGCCTAGCAGACTGCAGCTAATGCTGCTCTGCTTCAGCCTGACATTGCGCCTGTTGACGATATTCCTATAATACGTAACCTGTGCAACTGGGTTCAGTCGGCGTTTGAATTTTAGCAGACACTAGACACTCTTTTTAAAGTTACGCAGCTTATTTCTTTGATGCAGCCAGACATTCAACGTCGGTGGACTATCTGTTTTATTAAACACATTAATATTATTAATCCTTGATCGTTTCTGCGTGGATTAAATATAGGCTGTTCTATAGAATTTAGGAGGGCGGCGTCAAGCATATGTACGCAGGTGGGGTGTGTGTAAAAAAGTATGCATGTGTACGGGGAGGGGGGAGGGTCAAGCTTTGCTGGATGGCCCCATATTGGATGTTAGATTGGCACCATTTTCATTCTCTATAAGAAGTCTTTTAGTGAAAGCTCCATATCAATATGACCATTTTCAAGATGCAAGATTGGAACCATTTTTATTAAGGACCAACTACACATTTTAAGAAGACTTTCAATAAAAGCACCATATGAAATATGAGCATCTGTTCATAAGTAGCAGCAGTAAGACTTTAAAGATGGCTGCCTTTGTGGCTATATTGGCATGCCATCATATTTATTTAGAACTAACTTTACCATGAATGAATGTGTTGTGAAGTTTCATGACAATCCTATTAGTAATATGGAGTAGCAATAACAAACTTGTACAGATATATTTGATGCTGAACAGAAACTGTATGATGGACAAAAGGTCTTAGCTCTCCTGGAACATGGCCATTAGAGGTAAAATGAATTCACTCATTGGGTCTTATAAGTCACTGATAATATGCAGTGTTTCTGAGCTAGGCTGCCAACAATTTGGGGAGCCACTGAGGTTACCACTTTAAAGAATTTATCCAACCAGAGGTGATGGATGAGATATTCAGCTGCCCAAACAACCCCTTTTTGATATCCTCTCTTCAAACTTCAGCTAATAAAACATAAAATTTAGGCAAATTCCTTCAGTTTTCAAACTTTAATAATCTACAGCTTGAAGACCAATATACTACCAACTACTTTCATGTTTGTCAGCAATACCTCAAATAGAAAAGAATCTCAAAGTCAGGAAAATCCAAACTATATATGTTAAATGGAACATTTTACCACATGCTGTTTAGAAATGACTTGATAATTATAGGATAAGAGTAAACTTTTTTTTTAAAAGCATCTATAACTCTTCTTTAAGCAAAATTATTTAAATGAATTTTACTTCAATATCAAGATCAAAGCAGTAAAGACATTGTACTAATGAATTATTTATGGTAATAAGACCACAAGTCACTCTCACAAGTTTCAAGATGTTGTTTAAAATTGAATTTCACATTTTTCAAATATAACAATTAAAAACATTCATTGCAGAACAAGACAGCAAAGAAATCCTGTATGACATGTAACAATATGCAAGTACATATACAATACTGTAAAATCAATTTTGATTTCAGCATGCTGATGATAAGTACCCTATATTATTATATGCTCTTTTTTTCCCATAAACTTTATGTTGCCAGAATCGTGCAATATTTTTCCATATTGCAAAGCTTCATACTGCACAACATGTGCATCTAACAATAGTATAGTGTATTAGGTACTACTCTGTAAACAAACCATGTACACTCATGTAGCAGACGCTTTACTTTATTAAATTTGTTTGTGGATGAACTAAAGAAGCTGTTTCATCTATTTAAAAGCACAGATGACAAAGTGAACAATGTGGGCGAATTTACTGAATCACAAATGAAACTTTCAAAGAAGCAAACAAATGAACGTGATATTCACAATGTCCACAACAAACGTGAGACATGCAGTATTGAAAATACAATTCTGATCATTTAAATAGTTTTTAAGAGAAATATTTGTAACTATTTCGTAAATGGAATGGTTCAGGCTATGACCAGTGCTCTCTGGGGTAAAATAAAAAGAGCATAGAAAAGCATACTGAGACCAAGGGCAGTTGCATACCTATCATAGATGTGCCATTTTATAAGTCAAAGTATTAAATTTGAGAAAAAAATTTAACTGAAGATTTTGGTACAAAAATAAGGGCCTCAGAGTCAACAAGTCAAGACGATGAAGAAGAATTCTTATTTCTGCTGACTGTATGGACTGTCACACTCCAGCTGCTTTGCAATTTTCCATGTTAACTTTTTGATACAAGTTTCAGATTTAGGCTAGCAATAGAAGCCATACTACAGTAGAGGTCATTACATAGCTGAGGTTCCTACAAAAAGCATGCAAGTGACAAGGCATAAACATGTCTTCTTTGCCAGTAATAAGAATGGCAAAAAATATACTTACAGTTTTGCATCTTGAATTTCCTCAAAATGTAATTTCTTAGTTCTGCAAATCCAAATGACATGAGCTATGTCATGGGTTCTAAAACTTGATTACTGACTGAAATTGTGCTGTAATTTTGACTACATTTCCAACAGCAATTACATTCTCCTTAATGCACTCCAAATGAAATGAATGTGATATTCCATAACATCTTTTTGATAATTTCAACTGAAAGAGTTCATATTTTTCCAACATTATGATTCCAAACAATCAATGACAGATCATAAACCAAATATGCAGCTGATTCAAGGAGGGTCCCTTCCTGCTCAAATCACATTTACTTCAAGCAGAAATGTCCAGTCCATCACAAGCAGAAAAGTGAAATTGAGTAGAATTGACCCAAAAAATTGATCCATTACAGACCAACTGGAAACGTTGTCACAATGAGCATTCATTCATAATATTACTCCAAATTTCAATTTTAAGCAGACCAAAACAACAATTCTTGTCTAAACAAATGTTGAGTGCATGGCAAAGATCAAAGTTCACTGGGTAGTGCTATATACACATTAATATTGTTATTGTGTATTGATGAATCTATGGTTCTGTATTAATTTTACAGCATAAATTCAATTACTTTGTTTCTTATAGTAAATTTTGTTATAATTATGCTTTAGGTAGGAAAACAAAATGAGTATATAATAAAAAGGTTACTGCACTGTATGAGAAAATATGAACTTGGTTTTTTTTTCAGTAATACTGAACTCCCAAGGTCGTGCAGTATTATTCTGAAAATCTCATATTTTCCCATAAAAAATGCAGTAACCTATAAAAACTGTAAAAGCTATTTTGATTTCAGCATTCTGATGACAAGTACGTAAAACCTACTTTGATTTCGGCATGCTGATAACAAGTACCTAAAAACGACTGATTTCTGTATGCTGATGACAAGTATGTCTACAGCACTGTAAAAGATACTTTCATTTCATCATGCTGATGACAAGTACCTGTATATTATTGTAAAAGCTATTTTAGCAGAAGAGAATTTTAGTGATCTTTGATTTCAGCAAGCTGATGACAAACTTTTGTGAAGTACTAACAGGTATAGTAACAGATTTACATATTTTACATTCTTTGAAAGAAAACTGCAACAAAAGAACTCTGCAATCTCTGAAACTCTTTAATCATGCTTTTCAACAGATGTCCTCATTGAATCCTATTGAAACAATTATAAAGTGTGGTCACATGTTATACTATTATACATAAAAGAAGGTATTGTCATTTTATTCCATTGCAAGGGGATAATAAAATAAAAACTCCTACATTTAGTATGGAACATAAATGTGTTTGTTGTCTTTTGATGTTTGATGCCATTTTTCAGCTCGAGAGGCTATACATAGCGGCCAGTATAACTGGTGGAGGAAGAACCTGGGAAAACCCTCGATAAGAACCACTGACCCATGGGAAGCTACTGGCAAGTTTTCTCACACATCCACACTGGTTGAGCCTGAGACTTGAACCCACACAGACAAAGGTGAGATAGCAGTGATTGGTAAAGGGGAATGCTTTAGATCACCCACACAAAGGTGAGATGGCAGTGATTGGTAAAGAGCAATGCTTTAGATCACTCACACAGACAAAGGTGAGATGGCAGTGATTGGTAAAGAGCAATACTTTAGATCACTCATACAACCGAGGCACCAAAAATTAAATGTAAACTTAAAACAAAGTATCAGCTGACAAAACATCAATGGTTCCAACTTTCACCTACAAGTGTAACATCACATCCATGAAAATGATTCTGGTTTGATTTGTGGCGTTTAACACCAATTTTCAGTACATGATAGGCTACACATGATAGACAGTATATTTGGTGGAGGAAGACCCCAGGAAGAATCATTGACCATTGGTAAGCTACTGGCAAGCTTCTCACACATCCACACTGGTCAAGCCGAGACCTGAACTCACGAGGATAGAGAGGAGACATGCGAGTCATCTGTATTGCAAGTGCCTTAGACCACTCTGCCACCTGAGGCCCCAACAAGATTTTAGAACCACCCTTATATGCTGCCCTCAAAATTAATACAACATATACATATATTACAGCATGTATGTAATTTTTCCTACATTTTTTATTTATAATGTTTGTGTGTTTGATGTTGTATTACAAATCAGAGGTAAACAAAAAATTACAGATGACAATATATATTTTAAAAACCATTGCACTGTCAATAGAATTTTAGCAAATATTCACTCCTCACTAGTGAATTAATTCTGAGTGAATATCTACAAAAGATATCATATTTTCAGAAAAACAAATAGCAAACAACCAAATATATCAGTGAATTATTGACAATACATAAGTTGTAGATCAAGATAGATGAGCGAACTCAAGAAATGCAACCTTTTTTCCTCTCTGTTTGGCTGTAATGTTCTTGAATACGAGTTGAGGTTTTGGAGACAAGGCCCAACCTGCACGACACTGGTAACTACCTAAGAATGACAGAGCAAATATACACAAGTTAGGTCATTACTGAAGAACCAGTAGTACATATAGTTTTACTTCATTACACAGACATCTGATATAAAACTATATCCTGAAAGAGCTAAAATTAAATATATGTATTAAAAGTAATCATTCATAATCTAAATAAAACTACATGTCTGAAAACAGTTTACATTTTCTTACACATTTAAATGTCTTCTTTGTTCCATTAGTAAAGATAGTAGCCCTACCATTATCTATAACAATGGGAACTGCACCATCTCTGATTGACTTTGTGTATTCCAACATAGGATCCAAACCAGGACGCTCATCTTTAAAGGTGAATATATTAGTACCAGTTACAGCACCATTACTCATTCTGAAATATTAGACAAAAAAAAAACACTAACAAGCAATAAATAAAATCATTTTGATCAACAAAAAACCATTAAATCTAAGCTCAGTTTAATTGATCATTCTCTTCTAACATGAAACCTGCAAGTAAATGTATTGAGTATAAATGGTTAACAAATTAAAACTTACCATCTATTGTATGGTATATACATGCTTATAAGTTGAACCCAACTACAAACTGCAGATACCCAGATCTGCCATAGCATAATGCACCAGCAGATCTGGGTCTCTGCAGTTTGTTAGAAGTAATCAATAGAACAAACAACAATGGTAAATTATGTAATGATAGATCAGTACTGATGTTGTTTATGTGTGTGTGTGTGTGTGTTTACAGTTGGACTCAACTTAAATATTAACTTTTATTCATAAGGCACCAATTTTCGTGAAATCTGTGTTTGGTAAAAACCACCAGCTTGACTAATATAAAATTCTTTACCGATAATATAAACTGATTCAGAGACATTGCAATGTATTTAAACATTGAATGTCATTTTTTGGCCAAACCATGAAAACTGATGAATTTACAATACATACTGGAGAACTACCTTTTGCTGTGTGTGTGTGTGTGTGTGTTATTATGTATATCCAAACTGTGTTTAACTTTTGAACATCATTGTAGACATAAGTGTCATTTGTAAACAACATATTAAGTAACTAACTTTTATTCATGATTGTAGATTATGCTTTAAGATAATGATAACTTGTAAACAATATATTTACATGGATTTGAGTTCAAGACATTGGTTTTTCCCTTGAGGGAAAAATCATGGTCAACCTGATTTTCATCACATTGTTTGCTAAAATTTAAATAAATGGACCTGACCATGCTTACAAATTTGGAAGGAAATTTCCACTGGAAATGACATAAATCCAGGACATTTTGTTGTTTCACAAGTCAGGTGTCAGTCTATATATATGACGGACCAGGCAAACGATTATTAATTCCTATTTTAATATCAGTCTTTAATTGTTTATGGTTGTGTTCAGAGATAATTTGAGGGAATTATTTATTTCAATTATTCATTGGAATTACAAAGTGCTCATTGACATTTTTTGACTAAAACATTACTTTGAGATTATGAATTCATTCAAAAACATTCTGCATTATATCATTGTGATATATCAAGACCATTGGTACATCAGCACATTCAAAATTGGAATTCATTCGGAACACCACTGGAATTCATTTGGAATGCTCCACACTTTTGTACTTGTGATAGACCTTTTAGACTAGCTTGGGTTTAATTCACAATACTGTATTTTCCTCTTATATTTTTATTTTATAATTTACAGAATTCAATTTGTTGATTTTACTAAACTTGTTGGTTTTGTTTCTTTCTGTTACTGAGTTTAAGACCAAACAGTCAGAACTGTCTGTGTGTGTGTGTGTGTGTGTGTGTGTCTGTGTGTGTTGGCTATATATTGCCAATTACAGATTCAAAAATGTAAAGAAAAAAAAACTTAAACAACAAAATTTTATGAAGATAAACCTTCCAAGCAAATGTAAAAATAAATGTAAAAAATTAATTGCTCAATACCACTGTGTTTGGACATAACATTTTGAATCAATTACTTGCATCAATAACAGAGCTCTCCAAATATGTAATTCAACTAAATTCTACTTAATGCAAACCAAGGAAAATCGGCCATGATCTTTAGTAAGTCAGTTTTTCATTTCTGAATGACAAAGTTTCCTGAAAAAGTCATTGTAATAAGTTTGTCTAATTTTTATGCTTAAATTGTTATCTTCTAAAATTTTACTAACATCAGTTTCATATACAAAAATAATTATTACATTATTATTGAATTTTGGTATATGATTAAAATAAATCCTTAGGATGCTACAACCTATTAGTGGGATGCTTAAAATACTTGCAACATCATGTTACCATATCAGTATTTTTAGCAAGCTGAATACAATGCCAGGTACAGATTTGTCTTAACATTCATATCTCTAAAGCATATGGAACCAGATGAATACTTTCCATACATTTTCTCTTATAAATGCCATGTGAGTAATGGTCATCTGCTTTCAGTGGCAAGATGTTTCCTAACCATCCTACAGCTTCTCACTGCCTTACGCAGTCATGGGATCACACCTACAGTGAACATTCAATCTATGCGAACTAAACTTTTGTTTCATTAGGATAAAGGAATATCATGTGCAAACATGTCTTACCTTGCTTGTACTCACTATACTCCAGTCACATGTAACTCAAAGGTGTCAACATGTAAAATTCAAAAGCTAGAAAGTTTGTATCATTAGGGTAGGGGGTTTAAGTAATTCATCTGCTGTATGGTAGATAAAGTAGTCATGTTATCAAAACAGAAATGATTGGATCTTTTCCTGCTGGTGTGACAGGTATAGTTATATATCTTCATGTATTTGTCTGTGAATTAAAGCTATCTCTGATGAAAAAGTTCATCTTGGAGAAGAAATGGGAGTTATATCCCTATTCATTAGGGTCAGAGGTCACTCAATATTTAAAACGTGTCTCTAAAGACAGATGAAGTTTTGGTTCATGGCTCATAAAGAATAGCCATATACAACTTATTTATATTCCCTATTCATCACAGACCTCTGGCATAAGCAGACTGTCCTGTGATCCCATCAAGCTGAGTAACTGGCTAATCCTTATATTGTTTTTGAAGTGTGAGCAGTTGTTTCCACATATAACTTATATAAGCTGGAAGACCCAAGAATCAGTCCTCTTCTTCACAGTCATATGTTAGCTGTGATCAGAAATGAAATTAGTTTTGTGTCACAGTGTATAAAACAAATAAAGATTGGTGATTATTTTAAGTCAGTGATTATTTCTTTTATAGGATGGATGAAAGTGAGCAGGTTACAGTAATCTTGTGTGGAATATACATTTGGAAAAGAACAACATATATACATATTTTATGATTCTGTTGACTAGTGCACATGAAACAGTCTTAATAATGTAATAATAATAATAATAATAATAATAATAATATGTGCTAATAATATCTGCATAGTATTTGTTCAAAACCAATTTTGAAACATGAACCTTTATATAGAAGTCACCTGTGTACAAAGGCTAGTACTGCCTTTTCCCATGGGTGACTGCTTCAGACAGGTTTGACTCTGTGTATACATATATCAGGCTTCCTTAAATCCATGCATTTGCCAGACATGATTGCCTTAAATCCATGCATTTGCCAGACATGATTGCCTTAAACCCATGCATCTGCCAGACACGATTGCCTTAAATCCATGCATTTGCCAGACATGATTGCCAGTTCAAGGGTTTTGACTAGCACAGACTCTCAGCAACCAGACATCAAAGGATATCCCAAGTCCCTTATTATATCAAATTATCTCTGATCTGTTGATGTGTTTTTTTTACACATTGTTTCCTTGTCAGACAGTCAATAAAGGTGACATGAACTAAATTCAAAGGTAACATGGTCTAGCTTACACATGGTTTCTTTGCTGGACAATTAGTAAGAGGTATCATCTGCCTGAAGGCTTTACTACTCAGTCAGCTGGTTAACGAGGGTAGAGAAAGGCAACTTAATCAGTAAATTTTAAAGACTGGTTTCTCTGAAAAGATGTTTGCTTGTTATTTTAACATTTATTTTAATTGGTAGGCATATATATGCCTTTATAAAACAATTCTAAGTATCAGTCCTAGTTTTACTGCTTGAGAAAACAATACTCACCATGTCAAAGCTTAAGCATAATAAGGATGCAAACTGTAACCCTTAGCCAGTATTTGTAAATGCTGATCATGTTGATGGAATTTTTTTCATCACTGGAAGCTGTATACCTCAAAGACACAGCCCATCTGGGCTCCTCTGCAGCCATGTGCAAAGCAGTCACTTCAATGGGATAGAACTGAAGTGCTCATATCATGACAATGACTTCACAGTCAAAGTAGTAGAGTGTAGGCAAATGTGTACACGAAAGATTCCTGCACTATGTAAATATGAATGCATTTACTGTATTTGAACCAAACACAATTTTCATGACATGCCATGCTTTGGTAATAATCACACGGACACTTTGATTTCACATTACAGTCAGCCAAGATATCTCACTGATGCAGCTCTCAGTACCAAGAAAATAATGACGTGGGGTGATTCTGAAGTAAACTGTACAACAATAATAGAGGACTGACAGGGACCAAATTAATGACAAAACTAGTTTCAATGAATCTGTTTGATAGAAATTTCACAAGAACTTCCAGTGTTAAGTGTGGACTGTGTCTGCAGAATATCACACCAAAATTTATCAAAACAAAGCTGCAGTGCAGGCTTTTGACAAACTAATGACAATAAATCTTGTTGGTGTTGATATACAAGATTTTGATCCAGTGCTAGCCATTAGAAACTGGCAGGGAAATCGAAACAAATATCTGCATCAACAATACAAAAAGCATGTTTTGAAAAACCGATGAACGTTAAGTGACTAGATTTACCATAGTGCAAATGTGACAACATATGATTGGTGACAAGAATACTGTATAAATACATTTTGTTATTAAAAACAAACTGATGGAATGGAAATCTTTAGCAAATCATAAGGATAAACTTATTATTTTCTGCTACCACCTGATGAGACCTATGGAATGGTCAAAGAGGTTTGTTTACTCTTTTTAATGAATATACATAACATCAGATCTGTGTGAACCTGAATAACATCAAAAAGTCCAGCTAAATCCTGGAAAATTTAAAATATATATATATATATATATATATATATATATATATATATATATATATAATTAGGCTTTAAGTCGTATCTCCATCTTCATGCTAAAATTACAAGCAAAAGCAACTGAAAACTGCTACTGACCCGAGTTTGATTGTATTGCCTACTAAAAGATATCTTAGTGACCAACAGTGCACGTTTGATGTTGTGCAGTGAATAAATGTACCTGTCTTTATCTTACTAGACCACTCACTTATATACTGGCTGCATTTTTGTGCCAACAGTAAAGTACAGAAAAATCATTAGTGCAAATTTGTGCATGTCTCTGTGCCTATCATGTTATTGGTTGGAAATTCAGCTCTGTATCTATAATGTACCTTATGTTGAGGAATGTCTTATGGAGAGACTAAATGGGATTTTGCCACACTGCTCCATTTTGCCTGCTTCATAAAACAACAATAAACCATAACCACTCTTGCAATATGCAAATGTACATATTGACATTAAGTGTTTCACAAACATGGTGATTTTTGTGCACAAATTCACCCAAAGCAAAGTATCCCATTGAAACTGTTTTAAGATGCTTTCCCACACTTCATGCAATCCATAATTGGAATCAAATGAAATGAACTTTCAGTATAAATGTCAACAGCATTGTCAGCATGGCTTGCTACAACCACAGTGATGATGTTATCCACATTAAAGTTTGGATAAAGATAGGGTAAAGTAGAGGTTATTTTAATACTTATGACACTAATGATACATACACATGAAGTGATTCTTATTTCCATGTTATTATACGCTTGCTTTGTAAAACAATTCAGAAAGATATTCAAAACATTTTGCCTAAGTAAACAGAACATATCAAAATTATTCTTAGTGCCTTAGCCCATCTTTTCTTTTTTTAATCAGTCACGGAAAGTGGAAGGAAAATTGTAAAGCCCAATAGAAAGGCATAGGTGTGTATAATTCTGAACAAGCATCTAAAATAGGTCTAATTATACCCCTGAAAACTAATTCTTTTACACCCTGTGGGCAAGGTAATAACTTGCATCTTAATAGGCCTAAAGCATGATTTGCTTTGGTGCATAATTCTTGAATTTGAAGGTTCCATTTTATATCACTAGTAACTGTGTCTCTAAATAATTTATGTAAACAATTTTTTAAAAATAAATACCTTCCAATGAATATGACATGTACTGATTTTGTGGGATTTCTTTCTTATCTATTACATTATGTTGCATTTTTTTCAAGTTAGAATTGCATGCACTATTTTTGTGCCTACCATCCTAATTTATTAATGTCATTTTGTCGTATCTTGGTACCCTAACCATTTGGACTGATGTTGTACAAACACAGTCATCTGAAAAGACACTAATTTCTGGAAAAATTCCAATCATAGTATCTCTTATGTATACGGAAACAACCACTGGTTCAAATGCTGTACCTTCAGTTCCTCCAAAAGATAATTTGAATCAATCAGATTTTGAACTATTTACTAACACACTGTTCTCAAAAACACAAAAAGGGAGTCTATCCATGACAGTTTTGCATGCCATAGTGTAATGAAATAATTAACTTCTTAATTTACACTGGGTACAGTGGCAAAAGTTTTTTCAATGTCCAGTACAAAAATATCTATTAGATCACCTTTAGTCCACTCACGAAAAACATAATCATGTTTGTTAGATATGATAGATTATTGTTGTTGTTGTTTTGGGGCCTTAACGCCATTTCTCAGCACATGATAGGCTAAGAACCAGGGAAAATCCCAGTAAGAACCAGTGACCCATGGGAAGCTACTGACAGCTTACTCACATACCCACACTGGCCGAGCCAGAGAGTTGAAAGTTGCTCTTTTGAAGCTTTCAGTTACTTTGGTCATGTAGCTCAGCTTGACAATTATTATTCACTATTTCTTTGGTTTTATCTAATCACACATTAATTAAAGTGAATGAGAAATCCAGTGTGAAAGGCAATTTGAAAAATCTGTACCAGTTTATTGTCAAACATAGGATTTGTGGGAACCATGGTGGCCGAGTTGTCTAAGGCACTCACCTTTACAAATCACTGCTATCTCACCTCTGGGTAACAGCTTCCTTAAGTTGTGGTTCTTACTGGTTTTTTTCCAATTTCTTCCTCCACCGATATACTGGCTGCCTAGTCCTACAATGTAAGATGCCTCCCCTGTTATTTGTGATTTTTAAGTTGCGATCTTACTGCCTAAATAATGACATTGTGTAACATGTTCTAAGATCAACTAAATCAGAAAGAGAAGTCAAATTTTCAGGACTATCGCACACACTTGGCAGCCCATATCAACACTTTTCTACAAACTAAAATCATATTGCTTTAGTTGGACTTTACTTACTCTCATGACTTTTTTCTAATAAATTCAAATTCCGTCAAAAACAAAAAAAAAACAAGTTTTCAAGTTCCGCTGACCTACAATTCAGTTGACTGGAATGTGATTGAAGCCAGGAATGCTGCAATCAGTTCAAAGGATGACAGGTATCTTAATTAACAAAATGATGTATCTAAACACTATTCAATATTAGTAGGTGTATAGAAACACCGAAACGTACCAAAACACCAGAATGCAATGAAAACACCAAAACACACTTCATTAATATTGTATATGACATAGTGTATATTAGTTGTGCATGTACAATTTATAACTTCGAAATTTAATATTAGTTATAAAATAGGTTAATATGTACTTTCTTTACTGCAACAAGAGACGCAATATCAAATTAATAAGAAGCTGGAAATTGCACATTTTGGCAACAGTTTTGAAAGTAAATAAATTTAATATTAACAGCATGTATTTCAATGTTTACACGAGTTTAAAGCTTAAGCTTTTGATAATAAACATATTAATAATGATTTATTAAGTTGATTATTATATTGTGATTATTAATAATTATATTTTTCTTATTATTTTATGTTCTGGGATGTGTAAAACTTGCATGAACCAGCAAGTGAAACAGATGTATACTGGTAGTTTAAGTGTAACTATCATGAATTATGTGCGAACAATTATTTTATGGTCTAAATGCAAAGATACATGAGATAATATATAAATTCGTTCATTAAAATATACTAAGAAATTAACACATTGCCATACTATTTATTCCAAAGGACAATTTACTAGTATATACATGTTTATATACACTGCATCACATAACCAATCATAAAATTATAATACAAATCTTATTAATATGAAATTTGAACATTATCAAAGATGTGTACAAGAAATGCAGGCATTTAATCATAAATTTATTAGAAATCAAACAGTTGATTTGCGGCAAGAGTGGTTATGTAAATCAGTTTAAAATTAGCGGGCTGATTCAAACAAATTAATAGTATATACAGGTTTACACATGACATCGCATAAATTATCATGCGACAGGTGCGTTCAGTGCAATATACGGTATCTAAAATTATGCTATATGTTTGTCTTAGTCTTTTATTTGTCACTGATCGTTTGTTTGTTTTCCGTTTTCTTTGTCCTGGTTTCTTCTGTGTGTCCTTGGAGCCACGATTTCTGACTGTCCATCTGATGATGTCATGTATTTAATGTCTGTAAGAATGAAGCGTCTGAATTTTGTGTACAGTTTTTGTCCTTATTCGGTGCCATCCATTCCGTCTTTGAAATTTGAAACTGTCTGTGACTGTCAGTTAGTCGATATTCAACAGTCCCTATTAATGCACTTCTCAAGTCTTTGAACTGTCCATCCAATAAGTCATCTAAACAAGATACAAATTCTGTCTGAAGCTTCAATTCCCACTCTACAATCTGCTGAACACATGGATAATGGACTCACTATTGTTGTTCATTGATTCATCTTCGATCAAATCCAGCGGTTTTGGTCCGTTACTTTGGTCAGCAACTGATTTCTCAGTCTTGACTGATAATAGTCAATAAATTTTGAAGAAGCTTCCCAACAGAAAGACTACAAGTTATCACATTGGTCTTGAAAACAAATTGTGTCATTGCATCCAAAATTCCCCCAAATCCAAACATCTTGTCCAAAATAAGATTTTGGTCCTTTTTGTCAACAGCATTCTCTTTAAGTTTGCACTTAGTGTTTTTGCAAAGGTGTCTGATACATAAGACATGAATCGAATCACAAGTTTAGTCGATTCTGTATCTACTAATTTCATCTTCAAATGATGGAAAAAGTGTCAGTAACTCTCAAAGTCGCTATTGGCATGCACAAAGATCAGTCCTATAAAAATTGTCGATTGTCCTGAATGCTAATTACATAAAACTGTTTATAAGAAGTCACAGTCATATGCATTTCACAAAGGTTAAATGTTTTATCAAGTCCTATAACAGTCTGTCCAGTGCAGCACATATTCTTTGTCAGTTATCTATTCATTGTCATACAGTAAAATACATGGCATTTTTCCATTAGTCCATATAAGAGCTCTTACAAAAAAATGGTTGCACGTAATCATATTCTCAAGTTGCTGACTATGATCTGTGACAGTTTTTCTATGTCCAGTAGTATGTCCCTTTGATTTTTCATACTTTTTTTTGTCAAGTATATTTGGCATTCCAGTCGTGTCACCTCGTCATACTTCTTCTTCAGCTTTGCTTAGATCATTTGTGGTTTGTCTGTCTGTACCATGTCCTTTACTTCTTTCTTTACAAAGTCTGGTGTCCATAAATATTCTAATACTGGATCTTTTGAATTTCCATGGGAGGCTAGACCAGGAAATGTGCCAATGTATTCTACTACAGTCAGTCAACTTGTTAATGCCCCTTCTCCTAACCAAGTAACTCTTTTCTTATAAGACTGATCTGCTTTTAGCGAAGTATAGTACCTATGGACCACAACAACTCTGTTGGATTCTGGTTGAGGGTCCATACTTCCGCTCTGTCTGCCATGTTCCCCTTTAACTCTGGCATGATTACAGACCTGCCCCTTGCAAAAATATATTTTCTTGAGATCACCATTTGCACATAATAAATAATTAGTTTTAGGCAAGGAACCAGAAGTTGTGTTCCATGAACCACAATCATCAGAAAAGCTACTCTGATTTCTTGCTGCGATTTATGATATTAGATCCATTGTTAATAGTTAAATATACCGTATATACTCGCATATAAGCCCGTTCGCATATAAGCCAACCCACAACTTGACTAGGTAAAAATAGGAAAAATTGCATGACCCGCAGATAAGCCGACCCCCCTTCTTCAAGGCTTTATTTTTTCCTAAATTCTTCGGCTTATACGCGAGTATATACGGCACATAACAGTGCCTACCATATATACTCGCATATAAGCCAACCCCCCAACAAGACTAGGTAAAAATAGGAAAATCTGCATGACCCGCAGATAAGCCGACCCCCCTTCTTCAAGGCTTTATTTTTTTTCCTAAATTCTTCGGCTTATACACGAGTATATACGGTACATTTTCTTTTTTGCCATGTGGGATTTTTTTTCTAAGCAAGTGATGAACTACTTTGCTAGCATCTAAGAAATTTCCCAATTCTAGTTCCCCTTTAGCAAGATAGTCCTCAGTCCTGTCCTCGTTGGTAAAGTTTTTATTATAGTTGTGAGTATGGGTTTTTTTTTCAGTCCTGTCATCATTGGCACTGATGTTGCAAGGAATACTACAAGATTTTTATTGAGATCTGTAGATGAGATTGATATTTCAATTTTTCCATTGTTGTGTGAGAGTTAGAATTATTTAAATCTAATACTTCTATTTCAGATTGCAATTTAAGAATTGTAATGAAATGATTTGGCTTCAAGGATATAAGATTGTCAGGAAGCAACAGGGATCACACTACCAGGCAAAGTGGGTGACCAAGTCACCTAAAAAATGTAAACTTCGCCTTCTTCTGTTAGGAAAATGAAAACGACTTTGCCTTGTGATTTGTTTTACAGGTATGTTGACTGAAAATACTTTTTGAGATGTCCCCTCACCTTAGCCAAGTTAATTCTAGCATTGTGTTGTAGCGAAATGTATTCATCAAGCCATCAGTAGCTAGGCCTAGTTTTGATATCAGTTATGCTGACAAACTCTTGCACATTCACAGGCATGTGTTTTGATAGCTGACTGACCATTAACCCATTCCAGAGTAAGTTAGCAACTATCAAGGCCCTAGTCAGAAAAAAAGAAAAAAGCAGAGACCTACTTGTTGGTCTATCATGGCCTGATTTCCGCATGTTATCCTTTGATGATAAAAACTTACAAACTTGTGTTTCAAAAATTAAAACGATAGTATGTAAATAGTAATTTGTGTTTTAAGACCAGAATCGTTGATCTGGATATTTTAACTGCCTGTTATACACTATTTCATCATAAAACTAGTTTGAAGCATAAGTGAATCGGTGACAAAGAAATAATGGCAGACATAGCTATGTCTGGGAAGTAGACCTACCAGTTTATTAGATTGTTTTCATAAATCATCGGGCAAATATATTCAGAAAAATATACAATTAATAGAAAGCAAAGCCTAGGTATTATATTATTTAAGATTTAACTTTAAAATGCAATTATGTAAGTCAGAGTGTGCAATGTTGTGGAGGAATTCACGAGAAGCGTTGTAAGGTCAAAGTTGTTTTCAGACTTGACTCGCATTTGTGAAAATACAGAAAAAAACTGCAAAGCAGATACTATTTAACCAATGCCTAAAATTACTACAAGTACATAGACAAATAAATAAACCATAAGTTTGCAATACTATCAATGGACTGTTGTAATAAAGCTATATAAATTGAGTGATTACATTACTAAAACCCCTCCTTCTAAAAATAGATGCACTCAAGTCTGTGTTGATTTGGTTGGAAAGAATGGTTTAATTTAGATACCTACTATAAAGGAGCCATTTCTGTAATTTTATGCATTTTAGTTTGTTATGTATGAATAGTTATGGTAATGTTTTGTCCGCAACAAAGAAATGACAAATAGTATGATCTGAAGACACGTGTGCATTTGTCCACATGTACATGGTACAGGGGTTCTTTCAAACTGGTTTAGAAATCTTTGAAAGTGCCATTATTGTGAACTTTTAGCAAGTATTTTTTTAAAAAGAAATTTTTAAAAAATTGATTAAGGATAGTTGATCAAGCATTTTTACTAACTTGCAATTACAATAATGTAATCTGGTTACTCAGTTGAAAGGTGTTATAATTTGGTTTCTATTATTCTCTTTTAGAGTCATATGGCCAAAATAATTCAGAAAATTTTCCACTTGAAAATAAAGTACCGCTTAAATCGAATGTTAAATGCAAATATGAATACTGTGAAATAGAGGGCATAATTCAAATAAGAGAACACACAGTGTATATATATATATATATATATATATATATATATATATATATATATATATATATATATATTGCATTTCTTGCTTTGCATCCACTTCTCCCTGTTGAGCTCTTACTTCTCCCTGTTCTGTCCAAAAGAAGAAGTCACTTCTCCCTAAAATTCAAGTCTAGCTTGACCCCTGGAGCAATATCTGAGTCCACATAATACATATTTCTGGATCAGAAAACTTTACACCTCTACCCTGCACAGTTCTGATGACATCTCCGGATGCAGTTGTGTCAGATATTATGACCATATTGGCATGTTTATTGCTGCATTCAAGGCATATATACATGCCATTTCAGAATACAGTGGGACCCCTCTATAGCACGCTCCGTTATAACACGAATTCGGATATAACACGGTCATGGCATGGCTCCCGAAATTTCATTTACCTTATTACCTTGTAAAAAAAAAAATCTTGTAAGTACGAAAAATAAAATATGTAAAAAGTTTTATTATCATTTTGGAGAAGAGATTGCATATAAATTCGAATATAAGACGATTGTGGCATGGTTCCTGAAGTATCATATCCATGTATTATTCTCATACACGGAAAACATTTCTTTTTTGGGGAGGTAATCGCGTACGGATTCAAATATAAAACAATCTTGGCGTGGCTCCTAAAATTTTTTAATTTAACCAATTTCTTACAGTTTTGTGCCAAAATAAACATCGGAAATACGAGTTTCTGAACCAATGGCTGGGCCTTTTGAGAACTTTGATCTTTGTTTATTGTTGAAAAATGACAGCTCATAAGTGTTAATCTTATTATTACTGATCCATGAGCAATGAAGCCATCAAGTCTACTTTGTGTTTGTCTTCAATGCATTCCATATACAGTCGTTGCTCAAACAATATCCGACATATGTTCTCTAAACTGACTACACAACTAAGCAACAAACAATGCAGCAGTTGATAAAAGATTCTCACCTGAATTTATAGATCAATTAATTTAAGTACATTGCTCATCATCAAAGTCAATTGCCAAGCTAAACTTGTTCAAATTATGGGGCAACGATTTATAAAACATCAAAGAAACAAAAACCGCCAACATGTGCACATGGCTTGGCAGTGTTGTTTTATGCAATCAGTTGACCAATGAATAATGTTGTCCACTTCCTAATATCAGTTTTTAAAGTGAATTATAGAAGAGAACTTGTGAAAAAGATTGTTTGCGATGAAACCTCCATCCAGGCGACACTACAAAGTTTAAATCTGAAAGAAGTAATGTACCTCGGTGGCAAATCTTGGGATGCCATTACGCCCAGATGCATTGAGAAATGCTGGGAAAAAGGACTTGGGGCAGCATTTACTACTACTCAGGATAACAGCGGTGATGATGATGATAGTTTATTTGATGGATTTTCTGAGAATGATGTGTTCGAGGCTGAAAGGGCATTTGGGAAGCTGATGCAGTCACGCGACCGTGTTAATGAATGGAGACGCAAGATATTGACTATGTTCGAATTCTTCATTTAAGAAATATGATTGACTTTGCGAAGAGCAAGCATGACAGTAGCAGAAAGCAGCTGAAAATCACTGAGTTTTTCAAACAATAATAAAGTATTACAATTCACGGATGAGAAAATTTAGCAGTAAGAAATTTATACAGACACCGTTTTTTAACCTTCGGACGTACTGTTCCATCATTCGGTACGTAATATTTCCTATTTATTTTTCCACTGAATTCAGTCACATAATGATCTGTGACAAAATTATTGAATATTTTAAATCTGTATGCGGATATTTTCAATGGAAATACTTGTATTGTGGATTCAATGTATGTGATTTGATTCACGGGTGAGTACACGGTGTTGATACTCTATTCATGCTATAGATTAGATATGTATATATAAACTATACACGTGTATGTACCAATGCGTGGTTCTCTGAATAAAGAAATATATTATATATGCAATCTCTGTTATCACTGCAGGTGTTTTCTCATTTAATATACATTAATTTAAAATGGTAATTATGCCAATGAAGCACACGTTTCTGCACCTGTTTTCATTACCACCCCCACCCACCCTGCTAACCCTGCAAATTTGTTGGTATTGTACATGGTTACTTATAACACGGTTCGGTTCATAACACAGTCGGGTTCTATGGCTCCCACCTACCGTGCTATAGCGGGGTCCCACTGTACAAACTGATGAACAAGTTGTGAATAACTGCTTGTTAGGGTTCCATTATCTAAAAACAAGTAATGTAAACTATAGTCACTGTTTTCATCAGAAGTTGTTTTGTTCCAAATTATTTCAACAGTCATCATCAACCTTAACAATTTGTGAAAATGTTCTAAGGCAGAATTGGCTAGGGATATTGCTCTATACAAACCGTTTCCATCTCCAACTACAGACAGGGGTATGTTATGTGTTTTGAATACTGGGTGGAACATTCTAAGAATTTCACTTCAGTTGCTACCGGATCACGGCTGCTGGTATGGTATCATTATTACATTCTGATTTACATGTGCCACAGTGAAATTCTGCTATCTATACTGATTCACTAAGGAACATAGCCAACTGGAAAAGATTTGCAGACTTTTAGCATTTTTATATGAAGATACATGCCACTGTCATCAATTCATATTCTTAAATAGCACATACATATGCCCAGATTGCAACAATAAACATGCCAATATGGTCATATTATTCACCACGACTGCATCTGGAGATGTCATCAGAACTTTATACTAGAATTGTGTAGGGAAGCGGGGAGATATCATGAGAACTATACACTAGAATCATGGAGGGTAGATTTGTGAAGTCTTCTGCATGGAAATATAGAAAATATTACTCTGAATCATGGGCAAACAACTTTTGTTGTTATATAAATACCAACATAAATATGGAAATGATCTTACAAGCCATTCTTGCATGTATCTTTGTATTTAGATCATTAAAATAATTCTTGATAGTTACACTGTACATCTGTTTTACTTGCTGGTTTTCACAAATTCATGCATTCTCACATAATCAACTTAATCATTACTAATATGTATTTATGATTAATAGCTTAAGCATTAAACTCATCTATAAATTGTAACAGACGCTGTTAATATTAAATTTATTTACTTTCAAAACTGTTGCCAAAATGCACAATTTCCAGCTTATCAATTTGATGTTGCATCACTTGTAGGCAGTAAAGAAAGTGCATATTAATCTATTATATAACGAATATTAAATTTCAAAGTTATAATTATACATACAAAAACCAATGATACACTATGGTATATACGATATTGCATTTTGCTGTATTCCAGTGTTTCAGTGCACCAAATATTAGGATACTGTCATTCATTTTCATTAACGAAGCATACTTCAACTTAATCTAAGTTGCTTCTATCAGAATTTGAATGTATTTGAAAAAAGACATCAGAGTAAGTAAAGTCCGACTAAAGCAAAAGGACTTTAGTTTGTTGAAAAGCGTCAGTATGGTCTGCCAAGTGTGTGAAATATTCCTGAAAATTTAATTTTTCGTTCCAATCTCAGTCGACCACAGAACACGTTACACAACGCTTTTATTCAGGCACTAAAACGGCAACCTAAAAACACAAATATCAGGGTACATGCCCGCCATGTACAGCCTATCATGGGCTGCAAAAAGGGCGTTAAACCCATAAAAGCCGAGGATTTGATCCATAAATATTCCGTACGTATCGCCCAAAGGCCCGTTCAACTGACTGTAACTCTACGCCAGCGGGAAATACTAGCGTCTAAATTAAATTACATACTTATCGGAGTGCTCTATTTAACGGTCGAAGGACCATTTGATTTTGTACCTCTGCTGTTATGCTACAGATACTTGCGAGAAAAGACGGCATTAAATATACTCATTTGTTGCCATTCTTCGTCTTGAATTTCAAATACCTGAATGGCCAATAAATTTATTTAGCTTATATATGCAAGAGACGCTAAATTAATTGTAAATTTTGGTGCCGAGGTAGCTTTCCTTATAAACCTTCTTCGAGAAGAGTCTAAGAAAGGGGCTGTGCTAAAAGAATGGTCAGAAAAGTCGGGTCCATGTATTTACCGCAAACCAACATCAATCTACCGCAAACCACTTTTAACGTGCATTATAATGTTAATTTATCTGTGAAAAGAATGTTTTAAGTGAACAAAATGTGAAAGTTATAATATAATACGTGGAGACATTTTGAAATGAGACTGCTAATTTACACCGAGTGCGAGCTGCAGCTGTGAAGTGTCGATATGGTATGTTCATTTCTTTTTCATAATCATTTAAATACCCATTACAGTCATGATAAAATTATTACTGGAAGACTTCCGGTTCTGTTTGAACATTGTTTTCAAACAAATTTCACATAATTTATATGCCGCGAAATTACACAACATTGTATTTCAGTCACTCAAATAGTCGTAAAATTCATATGCAACAATTAATATATAATTAAAATAAGTAAGTTTATTTGACTATATTTGAAGGAAACAGGTCATAAACACCCCCACTGAAAACTTGCCCTCGACAAAAACGCCCGTTTTCACGGGATCGCCCCAATTGCAAAATCGCCTCTAAAAAATAAAAAAAACAACGCCCCCCCCCCCTTTTTCATAAAATCGCCACCATTCCAGTCAATAACGCCCAATTCTCTGTATTTATTATAACCTAAGAACCATAGAACATTAGCGGCCTAAGTAATATTTGAAGATTTCACCAGGGGAACAGGCGTATGTTATGGTTAAAAATATATATTTTTGTAATAAAAAATGAATATATTATATTCAACAAACACTTGAGGTTTCTATACTTAGATATTTATTTTGTTAGGGTAACAGGATTCAATATTTTTTTTTTTAATGTAGTTTTATTGTATACGTTACATTTAATACTAAAAGGTTGAAGATAAAATGTGACTTCATTATATAAAAAAAAAAGCCAGTAATGTAAAAGTGACTAATTTTCATCCCTTTAATGACCTTTTTAATTAAATGTAAATCAACGTGACTTACTTTTAATGATTTAACCTGGGCTTAATTTAAATTCCTTTTTAGCATACTTCAAGATAAGAGTTACAGCATCTCTCTCTCTCTCTCTCTCTCTCTGTGGATTTTGCAACGTTCTACACAACTTTTTCGTGCCCAAAATAGCATTGGTTGTAGTAGTGGCCATGCAGGATGTTCCGTGTCTTCGGTGGAAAGAGCACATATAGTATTGTTGCATCGTATTATCGTAAACTGTTCTTGATATTTTTTGGAATCCAAATACTTCTAGACGAGGAGGCACAAAAGGCATTTGTTAGTCTGGTCACAATGACAGACATCAGAAATGTTTTGTTTGTTTTTGGTTGACCGAAATTCTCCACTGGCTTGTTCGAATGGTTATCGCATGCGATCTAGAGTTTTTTTGTATTGCGGCGTATTTGGTCTGCAACTATACCAGAATTCTTTCTGCTTCTGCTCATGGTTGTGCTATTCGATGTTATCTCTTCGATTGGAAGTGGTAGAAGACTTTGTTTTGTATTCCAATGCCTTCGTACATAGTTTGCATCCGATATATATCGCGGTGTCGATACATCGTTGGGTTCTATACAGTCTTCGGGATGTCTGCTATGTGGTCCTTTGTTCTGGGCCAAATATGTTCCCGAAATTGCATTGGGTTTTTGATATGTTCGCATATTCGCATGTTCGCTTTGGCTGCTTTAGTCTCGCTCAACAGTATGGATTGGCAAACCCCCGAAACTCAGACGAGGATATCCATAGCGGAAAAATGTGTTCTGTTACAATGTTTCTGTATACTGGTCGGTATATCTCTTCGAAATTCCACAAAGTCTTATGGTGTGGGTATTACCATAGTATATCGCATATAGTGTTTTGGTAGCCTTCGATAGCAGTACCAGACTCCAGTAAATTGCTGCCGCTAGTGCTTACCATTAGACTTGTGTTGGTTGTATCCAAAATAGTGAGCGAATTGGATTTTGCGAGAATTTCAGCATTTGTTCAACAAGGTTTTTAACCTTTTCCATGATTGTATCTTCTAGCAACAAATCACAGAAAGCTACTTCGATACGGCAGATCAGTGTTGTATTTCCGGGTTGGCTCGACTGTTCTTCCCAATCGTTCGCCTGAAGATTTTCAGAAATTTGCTGCATTGTTTCCAATCATTTCTTGTACACCAGAGCATTCTATTTGGCATACGAATTTGTGGTAGAATTTTCCCTGCATAGTATACGATTCGAGGATCTTATGGGAACATCTTCCAGGAGAAAGACAAACAATTGTTGTCCAACACTGTTTTGGTTCATCAGAATACGATTAGTGGAATCTTCGTTGTGCGTTAGTTTTACTTGTTTTGTATATGTTGTACAATTGCTGGTCGATATAGGCAACCCTACTAGTCTTTCGTAGCATCTATTGCATAGAAACAAATTCCATCTGCAGAAAACTTGGTAGAAACTGGTATAATCCTTAAGTTGGAATACTGACTGTATCTACATTGCATACCAAATTCGAAGATGGTGTGTTTGTGTTTGGATTTTTCGATCGGAATACATCGAGTATATGTGGGTCTTTTTGCAATATAGCGTCTAGATCGGAACACAGATTATGCTATTCCACAGTACAGAGTCGATGGAACAATACGAACGTATAGATCATCTGGCAAACCGTTAGTGGCTGCATGTGTATTTGAAGATTGGAGAGCATTGCTGTTACTACGCGTCCGGCAGCAGAGAGGGCAGCTCCTTCTGCTCGTGTATGCGATACCTGACTCCAAAGGTATAGATAGTCTTCAAATATATCCGATACTGGTTGCTATTGTATTCGAAGATTGTCGGGTCGCCCTATTGGAAGTTAGTCTACATTTCCTATTTCCGATTCAATTTTTCTATGGCATGTTTTTTTGCATCAATACGTGCGTATCATTTTGCTCTCCAACAGATCGTGGGTGTTTGTGTATGTGATAGACCATACATCGCCTTCTACCGTAAGTAAGAGTAGATGATACTAAATGTAACTAACGAGACAGAGTGGACAGCTACACATGGCTAACTCTGAAAAGTCCCTTCTGGTGGATCAGGTGGCCAACAAGATATGCTCATCCACCAGCTGTGAAGGCGGATGGCAAGAGTTGTGTGGACAGCATAGGGCACCAACTCAGGAGCAGTATGAACTGATGGTCATCACTGCATCCGGGAGACTCGAAACGTCCCGATATTGTCGTGCCACTGAATTCAGACAAGTCTGGACGAGAAATTGAGGGCGCTGTGCTCAACTTTATATCACGTCAATCCAATTATTGCTCATGTAATGACACTATTCTCCTCCCCCACCAAACAACTTCAGGCCCTGTAGCGATGGGCGAGCGACAAATCAGCAGGTTCTGAATACTCTGGGAGCTGACGCGGAAAAATCTGCACACAGACGGCTTATGGCAATAAGTCGCTCACTGGGCCGAAGCAGCTGTGGAACTCGGCAGCTACCTGGGTGATTGAGCAGCCCTTTTAGGATCACACTGCTCACCTCCATAGCACGATGAAGGGGCTACAAAAGGTGGCCTAAATATTGCCTGCTTCACCTTAACCCATATCAGCTCACCTCGGCTGACGTGGATCCAATCTTATTGGTCAAAAACCTAACAAGAAGACAATAGTGATGCAACTTACCATCGGTGCCTAATTAATGGACAACACTTCAGCAGATAGACCAGAAAGAAGAAGAACTCTAGTTGTAGAGAACTGGCCAGATTCAATGTACAGATAGCAGCCCTGAGTGAAACTTGCCTAGCTGAGAAAGGACAACTCACCGAAGTAGGAACCGGCTACACTTTCTTCTGGAGTAGCCGAAGTATAGATGATGGTGTTGGGTTTGCCATCAAATCACAGCTAGTTAGCAAGATCACAAATCTCCAAAGTGCGTGAATGACTGACTAATGCAAATGAGAATCACCCTGTCTGGAAAAAGAATTGCATCTGTCATAAGCGCTTATGCATCCACCATGATCAACCCAGATGACATCAAGGACAAATTCTATGAAGACCTGGAGTCTATCATTGCAGAAGTACCAAAGGCATACAAGCTCATCATACATGGTGACTTAAATGCTAGAGGTGGAGCAGATCACAGACATGGGTAGGTGTCATTTTCAAAATGGATTTGGCAAATGCAACAGCAACAGTCTCCTCCTATTGAGAAAATGCCTGAACGCGACCTGCTAATCAATAATGCAATATTCCGCATGCCAACCCTTAAAAAAACTTCTTGGATGCACCCAAGATCCAAGCACTGGCATCGTAATGACGACTTCATCCTCAGGATAAGAGACAGGCAGGATGACCGAGTGATGAATGCCATAAGAAGTACAGAATTCTCGACTGACTACAAATTCAGAGTCTCCAAATTCAGTATTTGAATTCAGCCTAGCAGACGACCACAACGCAGAAAGTGCCCAGAAAGTATAATGTCGCTAAATTGAAACAGGAGAATGTGAAATGGGCATTTGTCCAAGAACTGTGGAGCTAACTGGATAAAATCGATACTAATTCCGTTAATGTAAAAAAATGCACTTTCTGGGTACTCAACACTATTGAGAAACCTCAGTCACACCGTACGTCAACATCAAGATTCGTATGATGAGAGCAATGCTGCTCTACAGAGACTTCTGAATGAGAAACATCAGCTACAGCAGGTCTATCTAGAAGACAGCACTCCATCATCTAAGAAGGCAGCCTTAACTACATCAAGAGGACTTCCAAAGCAAGCTCGGAGAGTTGCAAGACGCGTGACTTAGCAATAAGGCTAATGACATACAGTTGTACGGAGACAGGAATTATATGAAAAACTTCTATGATGCTTTGAAGAAAATCGACGGGCCACAGTCATCAGGGACATATCCAATACTGAATGGTGACAGCTCCATGCTGCTCATTGACAAAGAAAAGAATTTTCAAAAATGGAAGAAAACTTCAACAACACCATCAATCAACAGTAATCAATTAGCGAGGAGACAATTGATCGACTGCCCCAAGTGGAAATAAACATATCACTTGTCGATCTTCCAGAGCTGACTGAAACTTTGAAAGCAATCTTCCTGGTGTCAAATGGGAAAGCAACTCGAGCAGATGCTATACTAGCAGAAGTCTGCAAAGCCGGAGGCTCACACATGGCACAGAAACTGACTAAACTCTTCCAATCAATGTGGACTCAGGGAACTATGCCGCAGAAGTAGAAGGATGCATTCATCGTCCACTTGTGGAAAGGCAACTTACATTCTCGCGACAACCATACGGGTATCTCCTTGCTATCAATAGCTGTCAAAATCCTTGACAGATTTCTGTTGAATCGTTTCGTGTATTACATAGATGAAGGACTCCTGTCAGAGAATCAATGTGAATTAAGGAAAGGACGAGGGACCACATGCATGGTGTTTGCAGCTTGTCAACTCCAGAAGAAACGACAAGAAAAGAAGTCCAATCTGTACACTACATTCATCGACTTGACAAAAGCCTTTGACACCGTCATAGGTGGAGGACTTTTGGAAGATCGTGGCAAAGTGTGGTTGCCCAGAGAAATTCGTCGCGATGGTTGGAAATTCCATAATGGCATGCATGCTGATGTTGTGGATGGCTTTGAATATGAGTCATCTGAACCATTTCAAGTCATCTGTGGCATGAAGCAAGGCTGTGTTGGCCTAAATCCTCTTCATCATGATGTTCTAAGCCAAGCTTACTGATTCCTTCGGTGACAATGATACTGAAATCGTCATCTGATAAAAGAACTGACCACAAGCTATACAGTCTGAGAAGACAACAGGAAAAAGAAGAAGTGACTGTTCGTGAACTCCTATTTGCTGAAGACTGTTCTCTGAATGCCAAACCAGAGTCTGAAATTCAACACAGTATGAGCCAATCTGCGTCAATAAAGCCTTACGCAGAACTTACCATCATATAAATGGCCAAACCCTAACGATAGTGGATAAGTTCATCTATCTCAACAGCACACTGTCATGTGCAATCCACGTCGATGATGAAACTAATGCCAGAATTGACAAAGCATGTGTGACCTTTGGCAGACTACGTAGAGATGTGTGGAACGGAAACAACAATTAAGGTCTACAAAGTCATTGTGTTGCCGATCCTGCTGAATGCCTTCGAAACCTAGACAGTGCACAGACACCATACCAAGATGATGAACTATTTTCACATGGGCTGCCCGAGGAAACTGATGAGGATAAGGCTCTGAATCTTTGGAAGATCTCATTCAAGATCGCTCCACCTGGCGGAGTTTCATTCATATTGGAGCAACAGATTTTGAACGGAAGAGAACTGCGGAGGTAGTGCAGAAGCATGCACTGCCTGCACAGCGTAAGTCTCAGAAAAGCAGCACATCCTCTATTGATCAAGCCACCCCAAAGTGGCGTCACCTATCAAGTCTGCTACAGACAGTTCAGAGCACACATTGGCCTGATCAGCCACTAACGTACTCACAGAAACCTAGTTAATGATGTCATGGTCGTTATCTAAATCAAAGGACGAACAACAACAAAAAATGTGTTCACTGGAATGTGTTTTGATGTTTCGATTTTGTAGTGTGATAATAGAAACATGTTTTGGTGTCCATACAATGTCTCTTCTCCAATTGGAAAAGATTTCGATTGTGTTTGTGTTTGTTGTTTGTTTGGAGGCTTTGTTGTATATCTATTTTAGAGAAGGGAGGATATTGGTTATTTATTCCGTATAGTTTAACAGATTTGTTGTAGCAGCAGGCAGGGTGAACAGACCTTTTTAGTTCCTGACCTTATTTTCACAAAATAAAGGTTCCTACGAAGGCTGAAAAAACAATGTCAATGACTCTAAACCAAAGTCTCTAACCAAGACTATTTCTGTATTGTTGAAAACAGACAAATCGTTTGGGTTAGCTCATTTTTGTTATTTTATTGTTGATTTTTTGTTTTTATTTTATAGTGCGTTTAGTTTACTCGTTGGTCAATTAATTTTGGTTGTTTTTCACCCTTCCTGCTGCTATAAATTAAACAACTATTATAAATATTATCAAAATGAATATTGGAGAACCAGATTCAGCTAAATTAGCTCGAGAGCGATTAGAGGTAATTAAAAAATATTTACCTGTTCGTGATTCTGTCAAGCAACAACTACAATCACGTCAGGAATCTCATGTTGAATTTGAAGAGGATACAAAACAATTATTTAAACCTATCACAGAAACCACTAAAGGTCTACTTCCTGCTTTAGAGAAGACCGCTGAAGCAACTGGAAAAATAGCAGAAAGAACAAAACAGACAAAAAGGATTTTACGGGGACTTCCAGCTGTAATTGCTGCTGCACAACCAATACAACAAATACCTGAAGCCGCTGAAGCATCAGTTCCTAAACAAAAACGTCTTGCAACAATAAGTAATACTGAACTAATAAATAAATTTAATGAAGATACTGTTAATGTAATTAAGAATGACATTAAAACCACAAAACAATTAGCTGTATTTGCTGTGGATGGTTTTGGTCAAAGAGGTAAATTAATGAAACCTGAATACGCTAAAGATATTAAAACCCGTGAGCAGTGGCAAAAAGCATTATATCGCATATATTTTAATGTTGATAAAGCTAAAGCCGATGATTCATTATATCAGAATTATGTTGATGAAATTGATGACTTAATTCAATCAAGAAAAGAAGAAGCAAAACAACTTGAAGAACAAAGAAAACAAGAGAAAGAAGAAAGAAGAAAAGCAAAACAAGAAGAAGCAGCAAGACCAAAACGAAAGTACACAAAAAGAAAACAACCAGATTCTCAAACAACATTGGAATCCCAACCAGATTCTCAAACAACATTGGAATCACAACCACCATTATCATTACTATCACAATTAAGATCATCACCACCACCACCATTATCATCATCACCATCACCATTATCATCATCACCACCACCATTATCATTACCATCACCATTAAGATCATCATTACCACTACGTGTAGCACAAACTCCACCATCATCATCATTATATCCACGTACACAAAAGGAGATGGAAGAAGAAAAAGAAGATTTACTAAGAGAATTAGGATTAAAACCTAAAACTGGAAGCGGCTTTACTCTTTGTCCAAACAGCGTTCTCTCCGATGTTGAACGACTAGAAGTTCTCATTGGAGGAAAACGAGCTGGTAATAACTCTCCAGAAATAATTAATGAAGTAGCCGATATTTGTAGGCGGTTATTTACAGGTGGTATCATGGACGTTAATGTTTATCGGTCTCTCATTGATGAAATTGTCGATAGTGACTAAGTACGTAATTAAATACAATTACTATAATAAAATGATCGTACATAGTACTCAACGTGGACCTATCATGGTCAGGGTGATAAATTCACGATTACCAGTGTACAAAACAACCTACGGAGATGGACTAGGTGATGTTGTTCAGGGTCTATTTAGAAGGATAGCCCCAAAAGCAATACCTATCGCAAAGCAACTGGGAATGAAAGCTATTGATGTTGTTCGTGAAAAAGGTATTGGTGCTGTTGGTGATGTTGCTAGTAAAGCATTTTCAGCGATCAAAGATAGACTAGCACGATTAATACGACGAAAACCTCAGCCACCGGTGAAACTGGCCAGCACTGAAGTAATGCCCGCAAATGTCAGTAAAATAATAAATCAAGCTACTAATCAAAAACTAGCAGAGTTGGCTAGTGTACCAATGTCAGAAAAAGAAAAAAATATAACCGCTAGTCTGATAGCAGGAAGTGGTCTTCGTTTTAGACGATAATAATTATAATAAAGATGTTCAAGCGCATATCTGTTCCCTCATTTAACATGGACGCACCAGTACTCAAAGATGAGCCTGTGCGTGATTATCAATATTATTCTTATGATGCACGAATTCCAGATCAGCGTGGAAGGATTGAACTTCAGGTTCAGGATACAAGTAGATATTTCTTACCCGCTGAGGCGTTTATTGAGGTTGAAGGTAAACTTTTAAAAGCAGATAATACAGATTATGGAATTGCTGATCGGGTTGGTTTTGTTAATAATGGCATTATGGCGTTATTTGACAGTGCCACGTATATGATTGACGGAAAAAATATTGAATCAATCCAGAAAGACGTTGATGTTGCAACAACAATATTGAGTCTTGCTAGATACAGCGACGATTATTCAAGATCAGCTGGTCCATCAACGATGTTTGCGAAGGACACAACCGATCATCCCGAACATAGGAATGTAACACTAAATGCAGCTGGAACTGAAGTTGCATCAATGAATGAAAATTTCAATTTGGGATTTGCGTCACGTCGAGCAATGCTTAACGAAAATGAAAGGTTTTCATGCGCGATTCCACTTTCACACATTTTTGGATTCTGTAGAAATGTCAGAAAGGTTATTTTTGGAGCTAAACACACAGTTGTACTCGTACGAAAGGCTACAGACAATGATGCAATATGGCACCACGAAGGAGTTGATGATGCTGCAACTGCGGCACTTTATGGTAAAGTAGTATTAACCAAACTTTCATTATGGATGCCGGTGATGACTCCATCTATCGAAGAGGAAAAAAGATTAATTTCTTTTATGGATCAGGGTGGTAAATCAGCATTATCATGGTTGACAATGACCACAGATGCTGTGCAGAGTAATATTAATGGTTTATTCACGTGGCAGATAGCTTCCCAGCAGGGTGTTTCTGCACCACGGCATATATTCATTGCATTACAAAATACTGCACGAATAAATAATCAACTACAAAGTATTATGATATTTGACAAACTTGGTATTTCCGAAGTTTCATTAAGGATAAATGGACATCAAGAACCATCCGAGGATATATTACTGAGTTTCGATCAAAATCATGTAGCACGTGCATATCATCGATTAATGACGTTCATGGGTCGTGATCAAAATGTTGATACTGGTTTGCAAATATCACAAAGAGATTTTACAACGTTGTATCCGATTTATTACTTTTCGCTGGAACATTTGGATTTATACAGACAGTCAGTAGTTGATATACACTTTCGAGCTCGTGTGATAAGAGGAGTTATCGCTAATTACAGAGCAATCGCTGTTATACTCAGCGATAAATCGATGATACTTGAAGGTGCTGGTGGACGAATGCGAGCAGTTGATGCTCCAGTAGAAAACATGTAATTAGATCGCTCATAATATTATAATGTCGTACAATCACGTTAGTGTTAGTCTGACTCCTGGTCAGATTAAAAGGCTACAATCAGCATCAAAAAATAACTGTGGAATAAAAATATCGCTAAAGAAAGAACAAATGAGCGGTGCAAATAAATTATCGTTGACCGAGCGTCAGTTCAGAAACTTCAATGAAGCCAAAAAATCAAATAAAGGTATAAAACTTAATCTTTCTGCGGGCGCTATCAAAGATACTTCTAAAACGGGCGGTATATTTCCTCTTCTTGCTGCTATACCAGCATTAATAGCCGCTGCAGCCCCAGCTGTTGCAAAAGCAGCTGCGTTAGGCGCTGTTGGAACCGCTGCTGGAATGGCATTAAAGAAAGCAACGGGTCAGGGAATCATGCACGCAGAAAGCTCAAAAAAAAAAAAAAGATCACGGGCAAAACAACACGGAAGACGTCTAAGAGCACCAAACGTGCCACAGCCGGGCCGTCTAAGATTATCAGGCCCAGTATACGGTCGCGGTCTAAGATTGCCAGGGACCCCGTATTCTTACGGAAAGGGTCTAAGACTTCCCGGGACAGTTCATTGATTCTGCCTATGTCCAATTTTGATTTACTTGATGCTGCTAAAAAATTAAAAATAAAAAACTTCAGAGGTGTTTTTATGCGTGATCAATTACCAAAACAACCAAACAATATTGAAACCGGTATCATTAATCTCGATAAAAACTCTGGTCCAGGCACCCACTGGGTTGGATATGCAATTGATCCACGTGGAATTATTTATTTTGATTCATATGGACAAGCTCCACCAAAAGAATTTTTAGAGTATGTTAGCAGCATGCAAAGTTCTCCAATCTGGTATTCAACGTTACCAACACAAACATTAACCGATCCGCCAATATGTGGTCGTGAAGTACTCGCTGTACTTGATGCTGTATCAAAATCAGCAAACCGACCTCATAAAGTTGTGTATGAATATACTACGTTGTCACATTTAAACAGACATGAGTAAATATAATGGTAGATATTTATGGAAGATCTTCTCGTGGTAAAGCTCAGCAGCAAGCTGATTTATCTAAATATGCAACCCTTGATCAGCTCAGAAATGAGATTGACGATTTATTAAATATTACAAGTGTGGATCAAAATGAGGTCGTTGTTATTCAGGATAAAGAAGGACGATTAAAGACGAGTAATATACAACTGCCAGATGTACTCATACCGCGGTTGTTAATAATATCGTTACTTTTACTGATCAGGGTAAAATACAAGATTCCGGTACGTCAGTCAACGATTATATTAAGAAAGCTGGTGATTCATTCACGGGTTACATTATCATGAACCAAAATAAAAGTATAGGCCTTGGAAATCCAACCGCAGATACAGACGCCGCAACAAAAAAATATGTCGATGATCAAGAATCTAAGTACGTATTAGTCAACGGCGGTATAATGCGTGCATTTCTCAACATGAATAACAATTGTATTAATAATCTTAGAACACCAGAATCTGATTTTGATGCTGCAACGAAGAAATACGTCGATGATAAGGAAATTCCTGTGACAACTTCGCTAAAAACAATCAATGACGAAATGACTACATTCAATGCTACTTTTCTAGACATATAGAAACGTTCTTAAATTTTCGTCAAAATATAAACAAAACCATTAAAGATTATTTTGCGGAACAACCAACCGTTGACATAAAACTAGCCGACGTTAACATGAGACTCAACGATATTGTCAGTGGAATACCTAATATTGTTCAAAAAACTAATCTGATTAAAATTCCACACGGACAGATTAAATATATCGTGTATACAGTAGCATCAGGGTCATCAACATCGACACCACAAAATAACACTCTCGAACGTACCGCAGAAGTAACTGGTTTATACAGGCTGTCCATGCGTGGTTTAGAAATTACTGCTGCCACTTCATCATCACCGAATGTATATCATAATCCTCTACTGGTGATGCTAAATAAAAACACTAAAGAAATATTTACGCTGATATCAACGGAAATGCCTCCGAGACGTTACTGGTGGTATCTGGAATTCGTAGCTGAAACTCCTTAATTAATTACTTAATGTCATTGTATAATGGATCAAAACCAAGGACCTCAGTCCTACATCGACGTTCAACGTCACAGATATAATCAAGTGTGTAAATGTCAGACTGAATTAAAAAATATAATCGACGATTATACAGTAAAAGTAAAAAAATATCGCAGACGTATGGTTGTCATTGATATAATTGTTTACTCAGTTTCCGCTATTGTTGCTGGGGCCGGATTATTATTATCAACAATAACAATGACGGCGCCTGCAGTTGTAACAATTGTCGTTTCAACTTCAACGACTATCGCAGGTATTCTCAGTATTATAGCTAAGAAGATATCTGCATGTACAAATACTAAATTGCACGAGTATATAATAAAATTACATACAGCAACAATAGCCTATTCTAAATTATCATCATATATTTCCTTGTACCTCAGTGATGGTAAAATATCTGATGAGGAGTTTGCAACAATAATGAAAACCTACGATGAAGCATTTAGTGACAAAGTCACTCACAATAACCAAGGCGAATTAAATAATAACAATAATAATAATGACTGACTCAAGAGAGCTACTTCAACAGATCGTCACTAATACAACCCCGTCAAAAACTACTATGATCTCATTAAGTTCGACCAATCCTGAGTTTAGCGTTAACTTTCCAACCGCAATTCCAGCAAAGGAAATAGCCCTAGCACAATTGCGAGTTTATTATAGTTGGCCAAATATTAGATCAAAACCATTTGGTGGACTACAGCCAAATAATTCGTTAGTATTTGCAAATAAGAATAAGCCTGATGGAACTCCTGACTGGCAAGTAGTTGCTATTCCAACGGGTAGATATCAAATAGAACAGATCAACGATGAGTTCCAACGTAGAATTAAATCTATTACAGGAAAAGAATCCAAAATAGCAATTACTGTTTACGAACCAACATTATCAGCGGTGATTGAAATAAATTCCCCTGATTATTCTGTAGATATTTATCAAAGTTCGATCAGATCAGTATTAGGTTGGCCTGAAGTTGCACCGGTCTATCAAGGACCACCTGAACCAAAACGATCTGATTTTGTTATAAATATTGAAAAAGTTATAAAAATCCCAGAATATCGAAAAACGTATCCATTTATAGAGAATCCGGATGCTTATCGTGGTTATACACATTATACTCATTTTGTAGATTTCATTCAGGGTAAGAAAGGTACAACAAGAATAGCAACAATTAACATTGAAGAAATTAACTCAAAATCAAGACCAATTAAATCTGAACATGGACGTGTACTTAATGATCTAAGAAATTTATTTTCCAGCATCAACACTTTTTATAACGATGATTTAAAAAATCAAATAATTGAAACAATACAACATTTGAATCAAGTTGCATCAGACTTAGAATATGTAAATAAGGCTGTCGTTGACAGAGAAAAAACATTAAACGCACCGGTAGATAGATTTCTTAATACTTATATAGTTAATGAAGACAGCCCAATTCAACGTGTAAGTTATAAACGTTTATTTACAACAGTGTTTCTTAAATATTATGGAATTACAGAAGAACAGCTACCAACATTTATAATTCCGGGATTTAACTCTGATGAGCTAAAGAAATCAGTTAATGATCTTATTGATGAACACTTTAAAAGAATATGTGATTCATGGAAAAAATTAATACCTACACCAACCGTTCTTAAATATAATAATGATCCACATGGTGGAGGTCGTCATATCTCACCTGATATTGTTAATATAACATCAACGATCGCAGTCAATTTAGTATGTGACGTAATTGATGGTAGCTATCAAGTAGATCTTGAAAAATCCACTCAAGCTCAACAAGGGTATATATTATATTCATTTAGCCCTCAAGCTCCACCTGGGTGGTTAATTGTATCTGAACCAATTAATCCGGTTTATCTACGTGTACATAATCCATTATTATCAAGAATAAATTTCAAGCTTACTGACCAGACAGGACACATTTTGGATTTAAGACAAGAATCGCTAAATATTAATCTATATATACGCTCGTAGAACGTCCGAGTAAATATTTCCTGATATAATCAAGGGAAAAAAATAATCTGATTCTGAAATAATATAATTATTTTTTTTTTACTGATTTTTCTCATTCTGATGGGTTAGATGGTACTCTGATTCGTAAAATCTGCAGATTCGTTAATCAGATGGGTTAAATGGTACTCTGTTTCGTGAAATATTTAGAATTTTCTTAATCAAATGGGTTAAATGGTACTCTGTTTCATGAAATTGTTACAAATTCTTCAGTCTGATGGGTTGAACAATACTCAAAATCATTAAAATCTGAATAATATATGTTTGAGGCAATTGTACATATAATGAAACGAGATAACTCTGCTCTCTCTCTGCAGAGCAAATTAAACGATTATCTCCCTTACTACTACGTTTGATTTATAGACAACTAAGATATCTTGTTTTCGTTAATTATTTTGTGATTTATTTGTTCTCTGTAAACAATTAGTTGTTAGTGAAGCAGCAATTTGTAACAGAGAGGGGTATTGATGCATCTTTTGACTCTGATAACCTTAAATTCACGTCGGTTTATACAAGTGCGTAGAGTTATTTTTAGCTCTAACACATGTATTTTGACCTAACGAACGATAACTCATACAGAAAATGTAATATGCGATTATTTTATGAATTATGTTTGAAAAATTGAAGTAAATTTACGCTACAGTTTTACAATAACTGATTTTATTCTATTAGTAATCACATGTTAGACAGTGCAAATAGTTTATATACTTAAATTTAAGTATATATTCATAAGAGAGCGGTGGCCGAGGTGTTAAGGCGTTTGCACGTAGATCAAAGTTCGGTAGACTCTCTGTGTGATCGAGTCTCCAAAAATGCTAAAGATATATTATCTTACATTCGGCGGCGGATGCTATTTATAAATGGGGGTACGAAACCCAACAGAAAAATAATACAACTCTCCCACCATGTAACCACGTGGTGGGTGTACTTTTGCACTCCCCGGGGTTTTGTATGGGAGGGGAGTGTACAAAATCTGTTAGACGTAGGTAAACCCCCCCCCCGTTGTATTCTGTCAATAGTTAAGTTTAAGTTTGTTGTTAAGTTTATGTTTGTTGTTAAGTTTATGTTTGTGCTGTCTGCAAAAAATCAAAATCATCACCATTTGTGTATATTCATGTTCATACAATCATATGTTCATTAGGATAAGTTTATGTTTGTGCTGTCTGCAAAAAATCAAAATCATCACCATTTGTATATATAATCATGATCATACAATCAAATATTCATTAGGATAAGTTTTATGTGTTTGTGCCGTCCATTAGGATAAGTTTATGTTTGTGCTGTCTGCAAAAAATCAGAATCATAATCATATGTATATATAATCATGATCATACAATCATATATTCATTAGGATAAGTTTATGTGTTTGTGCCGTCCATTAGGATAAGTTTATGTGTTGTGTTTGTGTCGTTAATAAAAATTACGGATCACCCTCGGAGCTTTCTAGGATGTTGTTTGACAACCTAGGGGTTCACATGGGGGTTGAGTCTGTATAAATGTGTTTCGTCTAATTTCGAATGCCCCTGAGCTTGCTAGAATGTTGTTTGACAATCTAGGAGCTCATATGGGGTTGTGTTGTGATTATATGTTTTGTAAATATTTTTTATATTGAAGAAATATTTATTATATAATGAACCAAGAAAATATTAATGCTATTATTTCCGCTATCAAAAAACTACAGCATGAGGGAATAAATCTCTCTGATAATCTCAATCCTGAGAAAATATTATGCGATTATAAAATATTGAAACAGCGAAAAATCGAGGGTAAATACACACTGACATCTGAGTACAGGTTCATGAAACTGATTTATAAATCAATGTTGGAATCCTTGGGAGAAATAATAATTGACAAACAGGTGAAGCTGTTGCTCCTCTTGCACGTTCGATCGAAAATATCAGATCTGAACTATCTCGTGAATACGAGAAGAAAAAGATTATAGATAATCGTGTAATACAACTAAGAAAAATTATGTTATTTGATTCAAGCGACAGTGAGAGTAGCGACAATGAAAATTAACAAAAAAAAAAAAGAGCCTCACGCTCTTTCATTAATCGTTTTGCAATATTTGAACGGGTGAATTGCGTTCTACTTGATTTTTTTTATCTACCTGTTTATGCGTATTGAAACTTAATTTTTTGTTCAAATTTTTTCGAAAATGCGAATCTATAATAGCAATTTGCAAATACTGTGCTGATTGTGGATATATATCAAAATATTTGGCAGCAGCATTCATTGATGGGAAAACTATTTCTTCATCGGTTTCTTTATTCTTGGATATAATAGATCTTTTTGCAAACCTCCTACATTTTCCAGTATTTCCACGTTTGCAATTCTCCCCTTGTGTAATGGCCTGCAGGTTACATAATCGATTTTTTTTTGTTTCCATCAATATGATCAATTACAAGCCCATCTTCGATAATCCCGTGGAAACATTCATAGTTAGATCTGTGTGATAAATATTTTTCTCCTCAGCAGTAAATCTAAAATAACCATGAATATTAACACTACCTACTGGTTTTTTTGATTTACAGTTTCTAATAACACCATCTCGAGATGCTTCGTAATTTGTAAATACTGGATGTTTCACAAATTCATATTTCAGATAATATTCATCTTTTAATTTTCTTATATCATTATTTTGAATCTGATTATTTGTTTGATTCATTATATATAAATGACATTTGTTTAAACCATTATTTGTTTGATTCATTATAAAATCATTGTTTGTTTGATTCATTATAAAATCATCGTCAATATCATTATTTTGAATCTGATTATTTGTTTGATTCATTATATATAAATGACATTTGTTTAAATCATTATTTTGAGAATCTGGCCAAATAATCTTCTTCTGATTTTATAGGAGATTCACATGACGTTTTCTTATCGTAATACCGCTTTAGTTCTCTGCATTTTTTTCCGCCGCATTTTAAACACAGCTGAGTTTTTCCTCTTACTCCAATACCACATTGAATACATGGTTTTGGTCCTAAACTCCCATATTTGATGTTCTGCATATGATATCCACAGAATTTATTTACACATGGTTTATTACAAGGAGAAGTATGTCCGATTTTGAGCCAAGCACACTTGTTCTTTGTTTCAATCATTATTATATACTAAAATTTCAATTTGAATATTTGCCTTAATTATATGGAACGATTATATACGATTAAACCACGAAGATCCAGATTCAATCTCGATAGATTATCTGAGTACAAATTTAGTATTTCGATGCAGGATTTAGCATTAACAAATATAGAAATAACAGAGCGTATCCTTGAAGCAAAGAGGGAATTTCGTAATAGTGGTGCTGCTCATGTTTGGTCAACATTCAGAGTCGGGAATGTTACTAATATGATGAATGACGAACGAGGAAAGGTGATTATTAATCACCTTGATGTTCAAAAATATTTTATTTTAATAAAATTTATTGTAAGGACAGACGACGATACTTGGATTATCCGTGACAAGCGTGATCCAGTCCGCATACATTCAGGAAATAATATTGTTCTCTTGAGTAATAAATCTAAGCCCGGAATACTGACTGGTATTGACAAAGTGTATTATGAACGTGGATACCCTGTGACTGCGGTTGTATATGCAATATATCCGCTGAATAATAAACCTGACGTTGGAAATCTCAAACCGATGAAACTATCAGAATCAAGAATAAACTGCGTAGCTGAACGAGTAACGGAACATTTTATAAACGCGATACGTGGTAATGGTTTAACAGAACTACGGCGTAAAAAAATAAATAATTGGGCAGAATCAGTTTAGGATACTGGAGCATCTATCAGCGACCTTGATAAACTAGGGAGATTATTAAAATTTCCAATAACAGTGAAGACTTTAACAGGAGAGATTTTATATAAATCGAAATATGAATCAAGAGGAGCTTCGATAGATATTATTGATCACAATGCACATGCTTGGACTATGGCAGTAACAATATTTCCACGAGACAGAACGGTTAAATTTTATGATGGTCATATATTTGATTTTATCAAAAATATCAGTAAAAGTGACCCTGTATCTGTTTGGTTATTTCAAAGTTCAGAATATAATTATTATGATCAGTTTGTACAGCCTGGTGGGGATATTTATCGTACAGAATCTCTTCATGTAGAAATGGAACATCTTGCGCTGAAATATACTTCTGACGATGTCAAAGTTAGACAATTACTGAATAATTGTTTTACCGTTCCATCAGTTGCTGCTCATTTCACTCAGGAGAAAAATTTATGGAAACCAACACGATCAGAATTTATCGAAGATATCAGGAAAAGCTGCGTAGAATATGGACATGGAGGATTAAGGAATACTAAATAAGATTACAATGATGTTATCTCTGTTGATATGGTGGCGTGTTATCCTGGAAGTTTTCTTGGATACGGAAAATGTTCTGAATATTTTAGGAGATTTGGTCATCCATCACACGAAATGTCCAGGGTTGCGATAAACGGACCATTACCGGATTTTGATCTAACAGGATTTGCTCGTGTAGAATCATTTAAGTTTGCAGAAAATCTCCATCCGATTAATTACGTTTGGTTTGGAAGACACTTTTCAGAAAAATACTGGGTGCCAATAATGCTATTAAGATATATGCTTGATGTTGGAATGTTAACATTATTGAAGGTGAGTGAAGCGATTATATCGTATCGGTCACAAAAACAGGTTTGGTTACCAGAACCGGATAGATTTAATATTGATGATGCTAGAAGAGAATTTCCTGATCTCAATGAAGATGACATTATTAAAATTACTAATAATATATGTAAATGCAGAGATGAGCATGATGAGAAAGTTGCAAAAGATCTCGGTAGAAAGATAATTGGTAAATTTACTCAAGGAGGAGCATATGATCGTAAAAGACACTGTACAAGATTGATTATGGACGATGCTGAACTCGATTTTAGAATCGCTGATACAACGGAAAAAAACACATTTATAAGCCGATGTAATGCTTATTTATCAGATGGAACCAAACTAGGCACAATTGTGAGCTATCTTGATGGTGACTCACCGCAGTTTACTCACTTAAGATCTTCAATGCTAGCCTATGTTTCGATAAATCTATTGTCGATGATAAATAGATTTTCTCGTTATGCTGTCAGAGTTGCTACGGATTCGTTCTACATAAATAAAAAATATACGGATTTGTTAAAACCGCTACTCGGTAATGGTGAATGGGTAACATGGAGAATAAAACAGGAGAATATACTTAGTTATTCTGAATCTACCGACGTTGAAATTAAGGAAATATATTACAAAAATAATAATCAAGTATCAAAGTCATCAGCACCATCTGTATATGATCCTGTGGCTAGACATAAGACTGTTTATCTTAACGGATGCGGTGGTTCAGGTAAAACAACTCGTGTGATTAAATTATTCCTGAACAACCATTCAGATATAATTGTTTTGACACCGACACATAAACTCGCCAGAGAAATAAAAGAACGAGGAGTAAAATCATGTACATACCATAGTTTCTTCAGATGGTGCGGAGATACATGGACTCCTGAACGAATGGGTGAGAAATATATACCTAAATATATTATATGGGACGAGGTAGACACAGTACCGTTAGAAATATTAAAAACATTTCTTGATTGGTTATTAACAAAGAATACTGCTGTAATAATGTGTGGCGATCATGGTCAACCACCACCCTTTATTGGACAGTCACCACATGAATGGCTAAAGAATAACGTAGATTATTATGAAGAAATAAATGATGACCATAGAGCTATTGATGAACCGCTGAAGGAGTTTAAAAGGTTAATCAGACTACAGCCAGATAAAATACAATGTGAGATAATGCGTAAAGTAATTCCAGAAACTAGTACGAATGATTTTTTGAGTTTATGGAGACCTGCTGATTTGATAGTCGCAAGTAGAAAGATAGTTCGTGATAAACTGCAGGAGAAATTATTTCTGTTACATAAAGAAAAGTTTTCAGATCTACCTGTACCATTATGTTATCGCCCAACAGATACTCGACGACAGAATATTGAAGTTGAAATTCCTGGTGGTGGAATACAAAATCTTGTACTGAATGATATTGTTTTGGTTGCTGTTGATGTTGTTGAGAATGCGCTGAGTATGGATAAATCGCCGTGGACGTTAGGATACGCTATAACGATCCATTCTTCACAGGGGTTAACAATATCAGATACAAATATCTGGATTATAGATGATCGGATCGAATGGTCAAATTCAGTCTATCTCGCAGTATCTCGAGTCAGAAGAATATATCAACTACATAGGGTTATTATGAATTTTACAGAAAATAATGATCAGACTGTTAGCAATGACGTAATAAGAAAAAAACTATCTGGTTATAAGCAATGTGACCAAAAAAATAATCGTGATTTTGATATCGATAATGAGTTTATTATAACACTAAAACAACGACAGAATAATCATTGTGCAAGCTGTAACGCAGTAATGTTATGGCAGTATTCGAATAATAATCCAAGACAATTTACCGTAGACAGAATTAATAGTGATCTTGGTCATACACGTGATAACGTGATGCTGACCTGTCTTGAATGTAATCGACGTAGAGGTGCTAGCTTACATAAGTGAAGGTGGTGGTAATTGTGTGTCTCTAGGAATTACCTGTAATTGTTCACGCACAAATCCACGTTGAGGAGCAGTAGAATCCAGTCTGTAGATTGCAGGTCTACCAGTGGATCTTACCACGATAGAAATTGTATGTGTAGTCACACTCCAGATAGGATCAGTTGCTCTTTTTTTACCACCTTCAAGTTCACCAGGTTCATATAAATATCTTACAGTTACATTACCTAATACTGGTAGAGAGAAAGATTCACGTCGTTGTATTGGTATATATTTTTTTGTAATCGCATTAGAAGGTTTCATGGAAGTTGAACGAGTAATTTCATCATTCAATGCAGCTATCACACTTGGTAACCTTGCAACCCATTCACAAGATCTCTCACTGGACTTAAAGTCAGTAGATATTTTCTTTGCGTATTGATATCCAAATAACCGCTCAGCAAGTGTTCGATTAAATCGTTCAACGATTGCCTGATCACGATGAATTTCAGTATGTCCTTGTCTGATTTTAACATTATGTTTTTTCATCAACGATAATACCGCACCAAGAAATTCTTTGCCAGGATCAACTTGTAATAATTGTGGCCATCGTAGACCACCACGTTGATAAATTCTCTCAAACGCAGATGCAACCTCAGATGCTGTTTTTGTTGATAATGGTTCCGCTTCTTTATATCTACTTGCAACATCAACGACAGTTAATGCGTATTTGTACGTGCGTGATTGACGTCTACGTGTTTTAATGGTGTCATGTGGTAAAAATAAAATATCTGCTTGATGAACTTCATTAGGGGTGCTGACATCAAAATGTGAGTACTGAATTTTTTTAGGTGGTGGTAGATAAATCTGCCATATTGCTTGTTTTGATAACCACGCTGCAGCATCAGAACGTGATACTTTTGCAGCTTCAGATAATTTAGTAATCGCTGATCTGCCTCTCCCATATCCTATTGGGCTATAATAAACAGACTCCATTATAATAGTTATATAATTAATTACCAGCCCCTAACATTATTTTACCTTTCATGGCAGTTTTTACTAGAAAGCTAGCGAGTTTTTCTCTGACAGATTTATTTGGTATAGAATTTAACGCATGAATCAATTTTACATCTGCGAGATGCCGTTGTTGTAAATCTTTACTTTTATACGCAACGTCATGAACATGACACGCTTGATCAATCTTATTTATTGGATACTCTGCTGGTCTTGGTTGATCTTGATCATCAAGTCGGATATCAAGTCGAGTTCCAGGACCACAATAATTATATCCAGGAAGATGTTTCTCACCGGGGTATTTAGCCCATGGAGCTCCTGGTAATTTCCATAATGAAGCGGCTATATCTCCACCTGTCTTTGATGAAATAAATTTATATTTTTTTGTACCACATTTCACACACTTGCCTGTAATTGCACGTCTTTTATTCTTCGTTGTTATTGTTGTTAATTCGGCAGTAGGTGTAGGTACTCTACATCGAACGCAATATAAATCCATGTTATTTATTATATGGATATAATTGACTTTTCTGCGACACAAAAACAGGAACCAGTAAAGCATCATCCAGCGTTACCGAATTCTATCAGAATGATTATAATAGGCCCATCTGGATCAGGCAAAATACAATTATTGCTTAATCTAATAATGAGATGGCTGAAGTGGGATAAATTATATTTGGTAGTACCATCTGTAGATGATCAGAGGTGTTACGAAGTACTTAAAGATTTTAATGAAAATGCAAAATTGCTGAATGAAAACGGTAATGATGTTGTTGACTTTATTACCGATATTGATGAAGCCCCATCTGTAGATGACCTAGATGGATTTATTAATAATTTAGTGGTGTACGATGACGTTATGTTAGATAAACAATCAAATCCAGCTCGGATATTTTCTCGAGGTAGACATAAAATTACTGACGTGATCTATGTTACTCAGCGATATGCACAAACACCTAAAGTGATCAGAGATAACTGCAACATTTTAGTTGTGTTTAATGGAGTAGATAATTATACCTTACAAAATATTTATTATACTTGGTGTTCAGGGGATATGGATATGATTAAGTTTAAAAACTTCTTTTCAAAAGCACAAGCTGTTCCGTTCGGATTTGTAACAATAAATCTACATGACCCAAGATCCAGATATCGTATAGGTCTGGATAAAATCTTTGGTTAATTATAGCAGCAGAAAGGGTGAAAAACAACCAATATTGAGTGACCCGGCGAGTAAACTAAACGCACTATAAAATAAAAACAAAAAATCAACAATAAAATAACAAAAATAACTAAACCAAACGATTTATTATCCGTTTTCAACCGTATAGAAATAATCTCGGTTAGAAACTTTGGTTTAGAGTTATTGACATTGTTTTTTCAGTCTTCGTAGGAACCTTTATTTTGTGAAAATAAGGTCAGGAACTAAAAAGGTCTGTTCACCCTTCCTGCTGCTTGGGGCTACACTGGCGTACGTGATAGTTTTCTTGTAGTAAGAGACCACATGACCCATCTCGCGAGACTTGAAATGATGTTTTTGGGGTTTAAATACGCATTCTTAATATTCTTCTGGCAGAGTCGTTTTAACATCTTGAAGGAACAAGGTGTTATTTTCATTTGTTGCCAGATTGTTTGTTTTTCATCTGATATTTTTGATTTAATAATTTATTGTCCTGGAAACTCAACAAGTTGACTTTCTTATAAAAAATTCTGAAAGATATTCATGGAAATTTATTCTGGAATTATTCGGAAACAAAAACTGTGATTCAAGTGAGGAATTTTTTATATTTGTCCTTTGGACCATATCTGACGTCATCGCCTTCCATATTTGTGTGTCGTCGAGATTCGAACTTGGATTCTAATAGAACTATTAAGTGATAGGACTTGTGTTTTTCATTCTTAGGATTAAATTTTGGATTATTTTCACAAGCCGTAAGTCCTATTTACCAATTTTTACATTGTTTTCTAGGGAAATAAATTATTTTGGTAAAATATACAAAGCTTGTTGACTTCACTCTTTTCTTCTGTTACATTTGTACGAGCCTACACTTAACAATCGTATACAGTAAAATGCATGGCGTTTTTCCATTAGTCCGTATTAGAGTTCTTACGAAAGGATGGCTTCGTGTAATCATATTTTCAAGTTGCTGAATATGATCCGCGACAGTTTTTCTATGTCCTGTGGTGTGTCCCTTCGATTTTTCATACTTCTTTTTGTCACGTATTTGCTGCATTCCAGTCGGTCGCGTCACCTCGTCATATTTCTTCTTAAGCTTTTCATAGATGATTTGTGGTTTGTATGTCTGTAACATGTCCTTTATTTCTGTCATTACAAAGTCTGGTGTCCGTATATATTCTGATACTAGATCTTTTGAATTTCCAATGTGGCTAGACCAGGAAATGTGCAACCGTATTCTACTACAGAAAGTCGACTGGTTGATCCCCCTTCCCCTAACCAAGTAACTCTTTTCTTATACAACTGATCGACTTTTAGCGAAGTATAGTACATATGGACCACAACAACTCTGTTTGAATCTGGTTGAGGGTCCATAGGTATGTACTTCCGCTACATATGTCCATGTTCTCATTTAACTCTGGAATGATTACAGAACTGACCCTTGTAAAAATATGTTTTCTTGAGATCACCGTTTACACATAATAAATAATAGGATTTCGGTGAGGAACCCAAAGCCGAGTTCCAACTACCGCAATCATCACAAAAACTACTCTTTGATTTCTTGGTGCGATTTATGATATTGGAACCGTTGTCGATAATAAAATATACATTTTCTTTTTTACCGTGTGGGATTTTTTCTAAGGAGGTTTCTGAAGATAAAAGATGATGAACTACTTTGCTAGTATCTAAAAATTTTCCCACTTCTAGTCCCCCTTTAGCAGGATTGTCCTCATTCCCGTCCTCTTCCGTAAGGTTTACGTTATCGTTTTGAGCGTAGTTATTTTTTTCAGTCCTGTCAGCGTCGGCACTGCTGTTCAAAGGATTGCTACTCGATTTATTGAGATCTGCTGATGAGATTGATATTTCAATTTCTCCATTCTTGTTGGAAGAGTTAGAATTATTTAAATCTACCACTCTATTTCAGATTGCAAAGACATAAGATTGTCTGGAAGTAACATCTGACTCCACATGATGCAAATTTCTGGATCAGAAAATTTTACACCTCTACCCTGTACGATTCTAGTGTACGGTTCTGAGGACATCTCTGGATGCAGTTGGGGCGGATAATATGACCGTATTGGCGGCTTATAGACAATTTGGCCCAAAGACAATTCGGCCCAAGACAATTCGGCCCGACTTGGGCGAAATTAAGACAATTCATCCTAACTTGAAAGACAATTCGGCCCAACTCGAAAGACAATTCGGCTCAACTTTACGATACTTTTATCATGTTCTTTTTCTTCAAACAACAAGTGCATACTATGTAAGCTATATATAACTTAAGTAGGACAAAATGTTTTTGACAATTTTTATAGGTCGATAAATAGAATAGGTTTTAGGGAAAAAAAATGAACAAATTTTAACAAACTAAACTATTTTGATATTCTTTAAAAGAAAAAATCATACTTCGTCACACACACACACACACACACACACACACACACACACACACACACTTGAGATGGTATAATTTGGGCTTCCTTGTATAGTAGAGTATAAGATAAAACCGAAGGTTGCTTTTACGCGTTTTGCGATTCAATCGACTGTGCCAGCCCTCCACGTCATTGATTGTTCGTACCGACTTGGGCCGAAATTAAGACAATTCATCCCAACTCGAAAGACAATTCGGCCCAGCTCGAAAGACAATTCGGCCCAACTTTGCGATACCTTTATCAAGTTCTTTTTCTTCAAACAACAAGTAGATACAATGTAAGATATATTTAACTTAAGTAGGACAATTTTTATAGGTTGTAAAATAGAATAGGTTTCAGGAAAAAATTGAATAAATTTTAACAAACTAAACTATCCTGATATTCTTTAAAAGAAATAATCATACTTCGTTACACACACACACACACACACACACACACACACACTATATATATATATATATATATATATATATATATATATATATATATATATATATATATATATATATAACAGAACACACAAACTGACATATATTGCTCATTCTAATTAAATAGTTGTATACATTTATTTTTATGCTAAAAAAATACATGAATCTGTACAACGACATTATCAGTTTAAGTCGTCCGGTCAAATTATCTATATTGATTAATAAAACAATAATACTTAACAAATAATATTCTACAGAATACGTTTACATTTTTGTAAGAGTATCGACACCGTACATGAGATATTATAACAAACATATTTAATTTTTGGCTTCAGATTGTAAAACTGCTTCATGTATGACACGCTCGATTGCACATGGCTTTATAAAAAATATAAACGATCTATTGTTACAAATTAGCGACAAGAGTAGAGGCGAGGCATACCTCTTGAAAACACTAATCCGACTTTGAGAGGGATACTTCAAAAGGCTTTCTCACCTTTTAATGAATACTTACTTGTTGTGTTTTTTTTAGACGATGTGTTATTTTATTAATCGGCGAATAGAGTAGAAAATTATTAACTCTATCGAATATTACATGACAAATACAATCAGAACCTGTCTTCAGACAAGAAGTAATCCGCAACGACAAACGCCATTTAATATTTGCTACTGATTACCAGCTGGAACTCCTGAGCAAGGCTAAAACATGGGACATCGATGGTACCTTCAAGATCATGAGGAAACCTTTTTATCAGTTGCTAACGGTTCACAGTTTCTTGAAGTCATGAGAAAATATGAAGCAAGTACCACTGGTGTTCATCGTGATATCCGGCAAAAACAAGAAAGATTACAAGAAGGTAGTTTATTATTTTGCTCACCACTTTTGATAATATTCTCTATAAATAAAAACGCGAGTAACTTTACAATGTATTCATTCTGCAAACTATGAAGAAAACGAAAATTCGTTCACATTTTACATGTTCTCTGTTCGATATATATTTTTTCTCTATATTAAAATCAATTTACATAATGTTTCATTATTCGGTACTCCAGGCTCTACATCGACTTTTACGTAGAAAACCATCAGTCAAGTCATTTGTAGCAGACTTAGAAAGTGGAATATGGAAGGCACTCCGCTTGGTTTTCGATAATCCACATACAAGTGGATGTGCCTTCCATTGGGGCCACGCTGTGTGGCGAAAACTTCAGGAAAAAGGTCTTCAGGTAAATATAGATATATTTTTTATATACCACTGTTATAGTCTATTTTTCATATTTAGTCGATTCGTGACACGTTAAGTCTTCATTTATATTTTCATCAGTTCTTCACTATTTGAACCTAGAGATAAGATGGTTCACGGTGTTCATTTGTAAAATTTTCCTTATTATGTTAATGATCTCATTATTTGCATCAATATAAAGGCTAATATGTATATATTGTTTATTTGTAGACGGCATACAACCAGCGGGATGCTGTTTTCAAGTTTTGTAGAAAGGTGTTTGCTTTGCCCTTTCTCGCAGCCGAAGATATCCCCACAGCTTTTGAAAAATTAAAAGGAAAGGTCAGAACCGCCACGTTCGATGAATGGATGACGTACATTAGTGACAGGTTTATATCCAGCACAATCTGGCCCATATCCACGTGGAGTGTCTTTGGAAAAACGGTACGAACAAACAATGACGTGGAGGGCTGGCACAGTCGATTGAATCGCTAAACGGGTAAAAGCAACCTTCAGTTTTATCTTATGCTTACTCTACTATACAAAGAAGCCCAAATGATACCATATCAAGTAAAGATGGTATCGGAATGAAACCTGACAAGACACCAAATTAAGCAGATGCATACCATGCATGGAAAATTTTTTAGGATTTGGAGGAAGTACACAAATAAGGATATCAGTGTCAACGGTCTTCTAAGAATGTGTGAAAACATCTACGGACCACGAAGTTGAAAACTGAGTTGTGTTTCAGAATCATTGATCAAACTATTCCTTATATTGGTCAATGATCACATACGTTGATACTTTCATATCGCGCGCGCGCGTGTGTGTGTGTGTGTGTGTGTGTGTGTGTGTGTGAGAGAGAGAGAGAGAGAAACAAAAATAATGCCGAGCATTTTGTCAGTGTTTAGTTGCTGCAATATCAGACTCTTACCAGTGAAGTTTATTGTTTATTTTTATTTTTATTTTAAGTTATGTTTTATTTAAGTTTATGTTTTATTGTGTGCGTGCGTAAACTGAAAGCTTGTCAGTACCAGTCAACATCGTCAATCATAGTTGCTCCATTGTTCCATACAAATTAGAAATGAATAAACTGGTTGCTAGTCTTAACTATGGTACAAATTATCTTTGTTCCCTTGTAAGCTGCTTTTTTTTATAAGTATACACACATGCAAAGACTATGTGTACGTCTGAAGGCGTCTTTCCGCGTGTGCGAATCTCTCTCTCTCTCTCTCTCTCTCTCTCTCTCTCTCTCTCTCTCTCTTATGAAAAACAAAATAATTGCTAGAAAGGGACAAAGTGAAACAAAGCAAAATACATCTGAGCCCGTATACACAAAACTCACCAGCTTGAGTGCACATACATACATACATACATACATACATACATACATATTGTGCTCGACTAAAAGTTCTTTTTCGCAGGAAGCTTTGGTATCAAATTATATATATATATACTTTTCATACGTGACATTTTAGAATATGTTTCTCAAGTCTGGAACAATTGCCAGTGCCGGATTACCAAATAGGCAGAGTAGGCACCGGCCTATGGGCCCCACGCCTTTTAGGGGCCCCGCGACAACGGATCAAAATAATATTGAACTGATTTGATCTTGACGTATTAGGCGATAATTTGCGGGGGGGGGGGACCCCGAGATTTCGACTGCCTAGGGGCCTCCACAGGGTTTAATCCGGCACAGACACTTGCTCTACTGAAGATATGGGCAGATTGGAGAAAAAAATTAAATTGGAAGCTGCACCGATTAATTGCTCTTGAGAGTCTTTTTATACAGCAACTGGTTGATAAAACTCTTGCATAAGGAAGGAAAAAGAAGAGATTATGCATATTGTATTTAGTTATAAATACTCAAGTGCCTAACAAAATCGACCTTCTTCCACAGGATATGATGCATCTCATTATTGTCTACGTAACTCCAAACGCATCACATCCATCTCTACTATACTTCTTTTTATCAGACGTCCTTTCTCCCATGTAATATTTGTCTTTGGGACGGTTTTCCTAAAGATATCCGAAAGCTCCTAACCTTTATAACTTCGAAAAACATTTGCCTAATTCAACAAATGTTTCAAATTTTATTCTCAACCTATTCTATTTTACAAACTATAAACTGAGAATGAATCGGTGTTCTTATACCAGTGCACACGTTCACAGCTAGGAACTAATTATTGGACATCATTGATATTCGTTCTCACTTTGAAAAACAAAATAAATACTAGAAAGGAAAAGGTGACCTCCCTTTATTTCATACATTACACTCATATCCCAAAAGAATAAAATAATTCAGTTACCTAAAGCAAGAATGTTGACTATACAGTAAAAAAAAAAATCAAATTATATAAGAATTGTCTTAAAATATTATGTCTTAGTTAACTTAGGCACATATAAGTTATAAGTTACTGAGTATTTCCTTTTAAAAGTAAATACTTGTTAAAACTATTGTCAGTTGTATTATTAAGTTGGGCCGAATTATCTTTCGAGTTGGGCCGAATTGTCTTTCAAGTTGGTCCGAATTGTCTTATTTTCGGTCCAAGTTGGGCCGAATTGTCCAATAGCCACTTGTCTAATATGACTTGTATGACTCTGTCAGGCTTTGTGAGGATTTGTCAGGCTTTGTATGACTTTGTCTGGCTTTTTGTGATTAGGATATATTGAAAAACTGCATTTTCTTTCGATAATAAGTTAAATGAACAATTTATAAAGCAATAAACAGTTTACATAGGATTTTGTCAGATTTTGTTATTACTTTGTCATTATTCAATTTCGAACGTTGTCGCCCAATTTTTGGTCATTTAATTCTGCATAAATATGTTGAAAACTAGTCTTTCGGCTTGGTTAATATATTTATCAATATAACTAACAATATAAATACACTTTTCTAATTTGACTTTGCATGGCTTTGTGGGGTTTTTGTGTGACTTTGTCAGGCTTAGCAGTATTTAGTAGGACTCACAAAATATCGTTTACTTGATTAATATATATATATATATATATATATATATATATATATATATATATATATATATATATATATATTCTTTAAGTCAATCATAAAACTCAATATAAAATTATGTACATTTTTACATACACTGATACCATTACTTGACTTTTTTCTTTTTACGTCTATTTTCTTTTTTTATTACTTTCATGAAAAGTATAAATTTAATTTCATAAACGCATGGTATAAATAATAATAATAATATCCATTTCACAGTACAGATATTTTGCAATATTTAACCTGAAAGTTTCGGTGATTTATTTCAGACATGATCACGTGAAAAAGAGTAAAACGGAAACCAATAACAATATTGTCATTTTCTATAAAAAAAAAAAAGAAAGAAAAACAAGAACTAGTGGTGAAATAACATTTTTTTAATTAAAATACTTCCACAAACATCCAAAACTTAATGATGTTTTGGACCATTTTATAATTTTTACGATTATTGGAGTATATCGGAGTAAAAAGACGCGCATCAAAATTTATATTGAGTCTGTGCCGGCTTTTGGTGTAATATCATTGCGTTCAACTCATATTACTAATTCAGTTCCTTTTGTAAACCTATGGAAGCATCATGACAATATATTTATTAATAACTTTAAATTCTGAATGCTCGTGATCAAGTATATCAGTACACTTATTCTTAATACAAGCTTCTGTGTAGAGTAAACCATACGAGCCGCGGCATTTTCTGAATCTACATGTGTTTGAAACCTGTGTTTTCAATTTTGCTCAAAAGAGTCAGGTGCTAATTTCAGTAATGAGTGTTCCAATCTCAAGTCTGTTAAAGGACTGAAATTCCAACAATAAAACATTGTCTCTATTCTCTTTCAGTTACAACTGGGATAAAATCTCAAAAGATTATTTTTACTAAAACTTTGGTTTCATAATCAATGAAACCTATATCTGCTCTTTTTATGTTATGCTCAAATATCATTAGTATCGCGAGTCTTTACGGTAACAGTTCAGCCAAGTAAGAGGGAAGTCAGTCATACTTTTAACAGTGTTACGGCTCTGTGGTCATAAACTAAGTAACAGAAAGAACCAATAAGTTTTGTAAAACTTAACAAATAATTTAATTATCAAAGTTATAAAAATGAAAACGTAAGAGGCACTTACAGTATTATGTACCGAATCCAAAATAATCATTGAAAGTTATATTAAAGTCCAAAAGAATCGAATGTTCCGAATTAATTTCAGATCCTCGAATGCACTGGTCTGCCAATGTATCAAAATGGCATTGTCTTGAACTCCTTTGAATAATTCACAATAGTCCCAAAATAATATTTTGGTCCAACGAGTACTTCGTAGTTCCAGTGAATATTCCAAACAAATGTTTCATCTCAAATAATATCTGAACAGGACATTAAATACGTCTGCAGACTGATGTTAAAACAAAAGCATTAGAAATAGAACTGACGAAAATTGTCCACTTACTTACTTAATTAAATTAAAGTGGCTTGCGCCCATGCGGGCATGCGTCACTAGTTTATGTCCGCATAGCGGACTATTTAATTGACCTATCGGCACTTGTCAATCACGCTGGATCAAATAACCAATCAGCGAGCGTAAATTAGACACACCTCCAGGCATTGCTTAAGGCCGCCATTTTTCTCCGACAAGCTGCTTGTAGCAACAGTGAATTGATTATGATAAGTATTTACAAATTTTGCAATGATTTGTTGATTTCTCGATCGATAACGGTGAAAAGAAGTCTTGCAATTCTTACAGTCAATATCCATATCGTCTAAATGGAGGAATTAGATATATTCCTTTCCCGAAACATAGGCGAAACTTAGATGGATAACGACTTGTCGCGTGTACGATCAGCTGAATAAAGACACAATTGATGGCAATTACAACGTGTTTGTTTGCATAAAGTATGTCCCGTTAATAGCTTGAAAAAAAAAAAAGAATTTGATATTGAAAAATATATATGTAAAAATTAACGTTTCAAGAATATAGGCAGAGAACCCCCTAACTTTCGGGCTTTGATATATATTATTTATTTATTCTTGTATAGGAAGCACTGAACCCAAGGCTGCATTATTTTAAAGTTTGAAAATTTACACTTAAATGTTGGCTTGTCCCAAAATTATTGATTTATCGTCTCGATCTTTCAGACACTAGAGTGACGCTTTACTTTCTCATTGGGTTGAAGGAGGAATGGGGATACAAAAATGTAATTAGTAATAAAAAGAAATACAAAATAAAGGTTTCAAATAATTATCTTCCGATACATTAAGCATGCATTTACATGTTTACATCAACAGACATCATTGATCAAAATTCCATCTGACGAACATAGCAGACCTTAAAATTATTGTGTATAACAGTATACTTTCAAACAGTAATTACTTACGATTTTGTTATTAATTTTTAATTCATATACTTCCAAGGCAGCATAAACATAAGTCAGATAAAATAAACAAGGATAACATTATGTGCTAAATGCATCAGCATCTTTTGGAGCAAGTTTCCTTTCATATGAATAAGTTCTTCAACAGCTTTACAATTGATTGTTATTATTTACTGAAATAAAACACTAAGGTTATTAATGTACGAACTTGAACTACATCTATAAATATTGTCTACTGCAGTATAATTAATGCATCTTTGTAATTTTATATTTTTAAGAATATTACAGATCACATTAAATAAACATATCATTTAAACTGAAACATATTTCTTTGCCAAATACTGCATGTTTGTCGGAGGTTAAGTCATGTGATTTGGTAGGCGGAGCGATCTATCGTCTGGCGTAAGGTCAATTGTTCCTGGGGGGAAGGAATGAGAGCCTCATCCCCCAGGCTTTTATGCCCTCAAAGAGAGCTACTTAATTAGCCTAATGGTGTTACATAGGTCGTGGGATTAATGCGCGCACCGCACGCTGTTTAATTTGGAGGTGGTGAGAAGAGGAGGTCCGGTTGGTGCCGGTCCACAGGTCGATGCTCCGTTTTGGCCTAAATACTTGCTTGCTCAATTTGAATGGTAACCTCTGTGCTGTTTTTATGTGTTAGTTGGGTTAGAGATGTATGCTTTTGATGACAGCTGTTTCCTATATTTGCCACCTTGTGTGGTTGGCCCTGATGATCCTGGATGTTAGACCACCTTATACGTTGTTAATTGTATGGGTCCTTATTGTTCCCTAGTGTTAGGTCTTCATTTGCCGTTTATGTGGCTGGCCCTGATGGTCCTAGTTGTTAGGTACACCTTATAAGAGGTAGTTTGGGGTCCTAGTTTCCTCTACGTATTTTGTTATTGCCACCTTGTGCGGCGGGGCCTGATGGTCTTGGGCTTTTGACCACCTTATAGTTGGCAAATTTGGGGCTTATTGGAGATGTTGCTTATATGGTTTCTTTGAGCTGTCATCGTGAGTAGTGGTAGTATATTAGGGTAGAGTTGGTAAGAATGCTGGTGTTAAGGTAGGATTAGAGCATGTTAGATTAGGCATTACAGGGTGTTTAAGGATTCTATGGTGTTATCAGGAATGGATGTACAGTATGAGAAAAAGTAGAGAGTTAGAAACAGATGAATATTTTATGTTTTTTTTTTTTTGTTTTTTTAAAGGAGTTTGATTTTGGTGGTGGTTTAGTTAAGTCTACGGCTTTTAGCTTTTAATTAGTCTCATTTATGCGTGGCGTTGATTTTGGAGAGGGCGAAGCGCCTTTGTCGAATTGTTCGTGTCCTTGACATCCAAAGTCGCCTTTCCATCGTTTTATGCCATTTGCATTATAAGTTTGGTCATTGATTTATTATTCTCGGTTGTTGTACCATGAGATTTGAAATGAGGTAGGGGCTCCAGCCCGCGCTTAGGCTGGTACATACCCCTATGTGGGTCGTAAACCGAAGCCCCCACGCCATCTCGCACCCCCTGGTTCAGTTAGATGGTGTATCGGCTTTTATTGATTATAGTTTTCAATTAGTTCTTTATGTCTGGCAGGGTATGTGGATTTATTGTGTATCTAGTTTTTAGGTTTTTATGTTTTTTCATGAAGTTTGAGATGAGGTAGGGGCTCCAGCCCGCGCTTAGGCTGGTACATACCCGTATGTGGGCCGTAAACCGAAGCCCCCACCCCATCTCGCACCCCCTGGTTTGATTATCAATCTTTCCCATTTATTTTTGAAACTACTTGTATTTTTATATTTTATTAGTGAGTCCCGCTTCATGTATAAAGTTAATGATGTTTTGATAGGTGATGTTGATGTTTGTTTTTTTTTTTTAGGAAGTCAGGGAACACCCCCGGTGATCCAATTTTTTTTCTTCTGTTTGTTTATGAATTTAGTTCTTTCTTTCTTATATTTGTGGCAGATGTTCAGTACGTGGTTTAGATCTTCAGGAACTTGGCAGTGGTAGCAGTTAATGTTGGACGGTTGTGCCCTATGTGTCGACCGAAACTGCTTGCTAATTTCGTTTTGCCCGTTATTATTCTGTTTATTATTGTTTGATCAGGACTGTTTACTTTTGGGGTTTGTACATTTCGGCCAACCACATTTTGAATGGTATAAAATTTGCGTCCTTTAGTGCTATTAGTCCACTGTTCCTGCCATTTGTTGTTGATATAGGTCTTAATAATGCCTTGTATTTCGCTGACACTGTAGCTTATGGTTATGGGTTTTAGGTCACTTAATTTATGTTTTGTATCTTGTCAGCCATTTCATTTCCTATAATTCCTATGTGAGAAAACTGTCCAGCTCCACGTACTTATTATATAAAAGCGTAAGGGGTGCAAACACATTTTGTTACGTGACTTTTTGCAAATAACTCACATCGTAATAGAACCACCTGACCTATCTCATCCAATGGAAAATAACTCAATTCTTCTAAGCCCCACCTGATCCCGGCCATTGAGAAATTTGTCAACATGATTTATTATTATTATTATTATTATTATTATTATTATTATTATTAATTATTGTAAACACCCATGTCAACAACTAATTATAGATTTACGCAATCAAAACTCTTAATATCTAAAAATAGAACTTTTACCCATGTACAAAATCTATATAATATCTTGATTATAGATGGTCATTACAATTTAGTCATAAAAATACATAATATAGACACAATCATGTACCGATGGTTACAAAAGTATAGATATACTTAATTGGGAAATTCGACTACTCAAAAAGAGGGATAAAGGCAAAACTCAAAGCACCAATGTGAAGGACAGGATGAGGGTCATAAAAGTTCTAGTTAGCTGAGACTCATGCATGAGTTTATTTTGCATGAGCATAATGCAAACATGCAAACATACATACATACATACATACATACATACATACATACGTTGAATATTATTTGGGTGCATCTTTGATACAGGAAATGCTTTCTTTCTTACGTGTATTTAAATATCACAAACTCGCAATATGGCAAAGCAGTTGGGAACAAAAATACATGTTTTTAATACTATAATATCGTATCAAGCAATAACAGAAAATATCTCGGTGTTAAAAGATTTTTAAAAATAATTGTTCTAATATATATTCAGATATTTTTCAAAACGCTGATTTTAATGTCAGAAGTTGTATTAAACGGGAGACAATATAAAATTATCAGATAATTTTCTTCGACAAGAAACATTTATAGTATTAGATATATTTTCTAACATAAGAAACACCTTTCCTAGTTTTAGAATATACATATTCTAAATCCACACAACGCATATACATGTTTAAATAACAGGTGACATTCAGTAGACGTCGTAGCAAATAAGGTAATATTTACAAAAAATATTATGGAAAATATTGACTTATTGACAATAATATCTTTGATATATGCAATGACGATGACACAAACCCCGAGTCTCAAGTCAGAAATATCTGAGAATAAAGTACTGAAAACATTAAATTTGCTGGAAGCAGCACGTCAAACTTGTCAAAACTGCCGTCCAAGAAAATCTTTGACGTATAAAAAGACTTAAAATTATGATATTTAACACGTCTCTTAAATACTATTTTTTACAATAGTACATTTCCTGATATATGGAGAAAGGGTTTCATTATACCACTTTCAGCGAAAGGCAACCCCTGTCATTTAAACGACTATAGATGAATGATTTTACGAAACACTAGCAGCAAATTATTTATTACAATTTTAAATGCAAGACATAACCCCCAATTATAATAAGATATATGAAGAAGAAAATGGATTTCGGGATCGTTATTCAGCAGCAGATGCTATTTTTATAATGTTTTCTACAGTACAAAAGTACTAGACCAAGATTCTATTTGCTTATATGTAGATTTTAACCAGGCATTTGATTCAGCGGAGAGAGAGAGAGAGAGAGAGGGTCGTACGCAGTATTGCAAAATAGTATGCATATTTCGTTGAAGATCCTTTGTGTAAAATGGGATCTTACTGTAAACATGGATAAGACAAATATCAATGTCTTTATAAACGGTTGTAGACGTAAGAAATTCTAAAATTGGACTTGTCGTAATTGAGAAAATAAAAATTTTAGCTTATAACTATCTGAAAGCAATGTTTTCAAGCAGAGTGAATTGGTCAAAAGCTTTTAAAAGACGTTAAAATACAAACTAATAAAGCCTTAATCCCAGTAAAATAAAACGATTTAAAAAAATCAGTTATCGGATCAATAAACACTGTGTTCAGATTGTTTGATGTTCGCATTGTGATAAGCCCAGGGTATATGCTATTTGTATATACGTCTACCTTTATAGCATTCTTATATTTCAGTGATTATTTGTTGATCATGGGGAGTCCGTGTTGGGGAATATATTTCTCAACATGAGTAAATGGTCAATTTCTATGACGTCAAAGTGTACAGTATTGACGTGACTTTTGACGTAAAATGGACCCTCTCTGGATATTGTTAAGTGTACGTGTTTATAAGTCTGAGATCAGAATAATCCTTTGTATGAAGTATGTGGGTCGTGTTATGCATGAGCTCGGTATTAGACCCCTTTCGTGCAACGGTCTTCAGCCAATTTATATTACCCAGCTACTTTGGAAGTATGGGTTTGGTTTTGTGTGGATATCGCAAGATATATGTATTTGCATTGTTGGTTTATCTAAAGGACAGTTTAGACAACGGTTAATGGATTGTAACTTGCAAGAACGGCACAAAGAAGTGAATGGATCAACCATTTTAAAGAATTCTTTGACTTATTATTGTCTTATAGATTGTGAAAAATGCTCATATGGTTTTGAAAACAACGAAATAAGATGGTTATACACTCTCTTTAGGTTAGAACTTCATATTCATATGGTTACAGGCAGACCACAAAAATGTCGATAGGGCTGTAGATTACTTTAGGTTAGAACTTCATATTCATTTAGTTACAGGCAGACCACAAAAATGTCGATAGGGCTGTTGATCATGTTATTTATGTGACAGCGTGAAAATTAAAGGCGAAGTCCATTTTTTATTACCACCCAAAATATTATCTCTCCCCCTCCGACCCGTTCCACTATCCAATCCTGAATTGAAAATTGATTTTTGCAGCGACTTCATTGATTTGTTTCACAATAATTCCTTTGCAGCATCGGAGTAGTGCCTTGCAAGTAAATGTAAGTTAGCATACAAATTTAAAACATTTTTAATGCGTGGTAAATTAAAGTAAAACGTCATAGAAAATCTAGCTATCATATGGAAGTAACAATATAAATATTCCAAAATTTTCTTAAGCAATAAAGTTATTAATTAACCTTGAGTAATTGCAAAAATACCACCCAAAAGTGGGTATGTGCGAAAATACCATCCAAAAGTGGGTATGTGCGAAAATGCCACCCAAAAGTGGGTGTGTGCTAAAATGCCACCAAAAAGTGGGTGTGCGAAAATGCCACCAAAAAGTGGATATGTGCGAAAATGCCCCCAAAATAAAGCAAGGCCCAAAACGCGGAGATTTACAGTTTAAGTTTGATATGTTGAACGTTTCGTATATCATTTCTCAGTAAGTTCTAAATAGGCAAAGCTGGTTTCAAATTGCTTTTCTTTGATCATTGAGGAAAAGATATCTTAAATAATGTAACAACATCTTGGTCTTTGATATTTCCTTTGATACTGAGATCCCGTGAAATAATTTAATTTGGAATAACTCAACACCGTACTGTAAGAGTAAAAGTAAAAGTAAATTTTTGGGATTACAACGGTTAAACTGGATTAATAATGCCTGTACCAGTGAGCTTCAATTGTTTTTACCGATAATTTGCATTCATGCAAAGATCACAGCAATAAACGTGGTGAAAGTTATGATACTGAAAACATCATGCAATCGCTGCTCAGAATCAAAAGTTGCCTGAAGTTTGGATTTAGGTAGATTATTGCACGTGTGTAATCATATTTTTCCAGTTCAGCTGATCTCATTAACGTAAACGTTTGTAGGAATATGTGAATTTTAATGAAGCTAACATTTTTATTTTACTTGTTAAAATCGCTCATATTTAACAGAGACCCAGAAGAAAATTACCACTGATGATTTAAGCCGATCAGCTGTATCAAAGTCGAATTGGCCCAAATTATCATGGTTTACACAATACGTTTGATAATATAAGGGGGGGGGGGGATTTGGTAATTGAACTGCAAAAATTTAATTTACTTTATAATAAATCGCAGAAATCTGTTAAATTTTTAGTAAGGTAACGTTTTGACTCTTCGAGTACATTTTGTCTTCGGTACGTTTCGGCATTCATAAGTACGCTTTGACTTAAGTACATTTCGGCCAAGATACACTTCGACTTGGATACGTTTTTCCCGTGTTCTTCTTCCACCAGTTATAGAGGTTGGCTTGTACAACCTATCTTGCGCTGAGAAATGGCGTTATACTCAAAACTACAACAACAACAAATGGACTGGTATATGTAAAATGCAACAGAAGAGCGCGGCTTTCCATTGAAAAATCCATATAAATTAATAATAATAATAATAATAATAATAATAATAATAATAATAATATACGACTTTACTTACTTTCACCGGACCGTTGAGTCGAAGGTTCATCTTATAATCTTATGTAGGGTCGAGATGTATTACACTGTACATTATTCACAATACGTACAGTAAAATAAATGAACTATGGAAGCAATACCAAATTAATAGAGAGGTTAATAAGACTTTAGCTTTAGGCCTTAATATTTTGTATGGAAGCAATACCAAATTAATAGAGAGGTTAATAAGACTTTAGCTTTAGGCCTTAATATTTTGTAGTTCCTCCATTCTATATTTTTGCAAAATGTAATACATACTAAGATCCGTCCGTCCTACGAATCTCAGGTCCCTAATAACCTTAATCCGACCCTATATGCAAGTTAAGTATTATTACAGAGTGGAAACAAAAACTACAACAAATTCGCAAACCCCCCCCCCAAACAACAAAACAACAAAAGCAACAAAAACCAAACAATAAAATTTTCTGTTGGAAACAATTTTAGAATACCGCTGTATGAAAATCGGGTTTTAACAAAAATATATTTCTCTATTGCGTTTTGGGATAAGCCGTTGAATTTTAGTAGAAGCATGTAATTCTAGAATGGGGTAGGGGCCCTGTATGTTCGATTTTTGTTATGCACTCGCTTTTAAAAATCATTGAAGTTTCAACTCTGTCCGCGTGGGTTTGAGTCTCGGCTCGGCCAGCGTGGGTATGTAAAAAAAAAAATCTTGTTACTAATTTCTCGTGGGCCGGTGGTTCTTTCCCGGGTTTTTCTGGGTTCTTCCTCAACCAAATATATTAGCCCCACATGTAAAGCATATCGTGTTCGAAAAATAGCGTTAAACCACGCAAAACATTCAACTGAAAATGGGGTAAAATAATCTGGTGCTTTGTTGCTTTTCATCTATGTAATTAGGACTTCAAATTTCCCCTTTCTCATTAGCTTTAGTGTATATGGGAGCTGATTCGATGTAAAACAATCTGGTGCCAGGTTGTTTTTTGCACACGAGAACTGATTCATTGTATTTTACGTTATAATTGAAAGACAACCACGAGATTTTCAAAAAATGTTTCACTGAGTTTTGAATGTTTTAAATCCAAGAGAGTGAAAACAATTGCTCAATAACAGCACGGTAGCTTTAGTTATGTTCGATATTGCAAACCGTTTTAGTTCACCTATATTTTGTTTATTATTTCTGTTTTTCTGTTCAGAAGTGCTGCATAGTCTTCTGTAAAAGCAGGATATAAAACCAAGAATGTGTGTCTGTCGAATATTTGTATAGACGTAATATAGTTTAGGTTGATAAGGGTGGCAATGGTGTGTACGTGTCACGTACATGTGTACACGACAATATACGCCAATTAGTGTCAAGACAGTTTGAAGGCTGTGTTTGTTATATAGTTTGTATATTGTAGACTTTTCCCCTGTTCCGGATTATGATGTTGCTAGTTGATATGTGGTGTTTCTTCATTTATGTTTGTTCCTAGGTATTTCCCTATTTTGCGTTTGTTTTTCTTCTGCACGATTGACTCTGCTGAGTAATCAGGTCCCCATCGATATATCAGAGGCCCTCGTGCATACCAGGGTTATTTTGATGTGAAATTCTATTTATGATTTTTGTTATTGATTTTAATCTGCACGAATGTCTCCTCTGAGTAATCAGGTCCCCATCGACATTTCGGAAACACCCATGCAGACTGTGTGTTTAATTTACTTAATGTGTGACCCTATTTATATATATTTTGATTTGGTTTTAAGCTGTACGAGTGTCTCCGCTGAATAGTCAGATCCCCATCGACTTTTCAGAGACACTCATGCAGTTTTTTGATTATTATTTGTGGGTTTTATTATTTTTTTTATATTTTACCCCTACATCCGGTTTTATTTAAGAATTTTAGGATGTTATTATATGTTACATTAATATTGGGGTTGTTTCTCCCTATGAATTCAGGATAAGTTGTTGGGGATCCAATTTCTTTTTGAGCTATTTGCAATTTGTTTCTAGCCTGTTGATATTGAGAGCAGTTATTAAAGATGTGTTGGAGATCCTCTATGGTATGGCAGTGGTAGCAGTTTATGGTTGTGGGTTTTGGACCCAAGTGCTTTCCAAAACTGCTTGCAAGTTTTGTCTTGCCTGTGGCACATGCACAATATGTACGCACGCCACTATAATCCAAATTCCAGTCCAGCCCAGCAAGGATCATAAGATCAGGTGGCCATTCTTCCAATGTTTTACGGTTACAAAGAGACGCTGGATAGCGATGCTAATGCATCATATTTACAGAAACTTAAAAGTTGTGGAAATTAATGATTGTCCTTATAAATTTCCAGCAGATACTTGGGTAAATAATCAAACAAAATGGCCTGGAGTGACATGGCCTGATGTTTGCAACTATCTTACAGATACACCTGGTAAGTGGGGTTTTTTTT